>CALNHX010006644.1:0-85756 GCA_940337035.1 Agriotes lineatus
GCGAACATTCGCTCGCTGGACCATCCGCTCACCACATCGTTGTAATTAATTGTCAGCCAAGTCTTATTTGTTGTCTGATATAATTTAATCTTAGGGCTACTAAATGGTTTCTCTACGTGCGATTTGAAGACCTCGGATAGTGCGTGTTCTAGCGTAAGAGCTGCTCACCAAGACTACCGTGTCCATACTGGATCTCTAAGTAATACTTTAATAAATGTTATTGTTGTTCGAACTCTCTTTCTGTTGCTGCACGAAAGGTACAATATGTAACTTTTTCTATTTCTTCTCGCCTTCATCGCCAAACCGTTGAATTTATTACCCAACCCCCATAAAAGAAATGCAGCTATTTCGTTTCCAAATATACCAGCAAGTTTTAAAATGACACTACCCTAGGCCAGTAGAGGAAATAAGCTCAAAATGAGAAAAAAACTAATATTAAAAAATAGCAACATGGAACGTAAGAGAAATTACTAGTGAAGAAGAAGAGCTAGAGAAAAAGTAAAGAAAATGAATTACAACATAGCAGCTCCAGAACTATGAAGTTAGGTGATGATATACAGATAAAAAGTTTTAAAATCATTGATGTTAAACATTTCTTTGGGATTCCTTATCCAAATTATTAAACTAGCAGTTGAACACAGAAAACGGAGTTTAGATAGTCGGAACAAAATAATCAAATTTCAATCCACATGTAGAACAACAAAAAATGCACTAAAAAGCAAAGCAAGGGTAGAAACACAACTTAAACCATACAAAATAATTGCAAAACCAACAATGCAAGTCAGAGTCAGAAAAGAAAACAGACTACGGGATGTAAGAATAAAATTAGACCTACCTAAATATTCCATGATAGAAAACAAGAATTAGAGTACAGAAGAAATGGAAAGATCACCATGAGGGTAGATGAAGAGAGAATTCCCAAGAGTGTATTAAACTATGAACTAAAAAGCAAAAGAAATGTGGGAAGACCCAAGAATAACTGAATGGAAACAGGAACAAGACAAAGACATAATCTATGAAGGAGAAAAAGAAAAAGAGTTTCTTAGAAAGATACATGTTGCTTAGCTACATAAGAAGAACTCCTTTCAACGTATATTAAATTTACAAAAAAATGTTACTATTTACCTTCCGTTCGAAACATTTCAAAATTTTTCATAACATGCTGAATTTTGGAAGACACATTCTTCGAAGTGCATATTCCTTGGATAGTATGGCGAATGAAATGTTACGAAGAAGAGCGTATAGCGTTGTATACTGTAGTCTAGATAGAAACAAGGATATTAATTTTTCTTTCGAAAAGTTTAGACCATTCATTGCAAACAGCAAATAGAAAAGCAAATAGCGCAGTGTAGTTAGTACGGGCTCAGGCTTATGAAGCATAGAGCATTGGTAGAAACCGGTAATATTCATTTTCCAGATAGAAACTTTTGCTTTTTGGACACTTTGCAAAATTTCAGAACAGTTTTCCGCATAGAATGTTATTGTAAGTACGTATGAGAGCGTATTTGTAAGTACGTATGAGAGCGTATAACATAGTGTTTTATTATTTTTCAGTACTACAGTTTACAGTATAGAACATTGGAAAAAAATTATTGTATTTATATGTCCATCTGGAAAACATGGACCTTGTTCAGAATTTGCAATATTTTGAAAAAATCTTCTTCTAAATACATTTTCTTAAGATATTATTGTAAATGTATTATTATTATTATAAGTATCTGGAAGAACACAGTGTGTGCTACAGTATACAGGTTTCGAAGTATGGAACATTGGAAAAGAATTATTGTATTTATTGTCCATTTGGAGAACCTCGACATTACTCAGAACTCTTAACATTTTTGAAGGAATGTTCTTTTAAATACATTTTCTTTCAGATATTATGGTAAATCTATAACTATTATTATAAGTATCTGGAAGAGTACACATCGTAGTGTACTACATCCTACAGCTTTCGAAGTCTAGAACATTGAAAATGAATTATAATGTTTATGCTCTATTTGGAAAACTTCGACCTTATTCAGAACGTGCAGAGTTTAGGAAAAAACGTTCTTCTAAATAAAATTTCTTCAGATATTATACTAATAAATCTATTAATTTTCTAAGTATCTGGAAGAGTACACAGCGTAGTGTACGACAGTCTACAGTTTTCAAAGTATAGAACACTGGAAAGGAATTGTGGTATGTATTGCCCATTTAGCAAACTTGAATCTGATTGAGAAATTATAAAATTTAGAAAAAAGACGTTCTTCTAAATACATTTGATTCAGATATTATAGTAAATCTATTATTATTCTAAGTATCTGGAAGACTACACATAGTAGTGTACTACAGTCTACAGTTTTCGAAGCATAGAACAGTTCAAAGGAATTGTGGTATTTAGTGCCCATTTGGCAAACTTCGATCTGACTGAGAACTTGTACAATTTAAAAAAGGCGTTCTTCTAAATACCTTTTTTTAGATATTAAGGTAAATGTACTATTATTCTAAGTGTCTGGAAGAGTAAACATCGTAGTATACTACAGTCTACAGTTTACGAAGCATACTCGTAGAACAGTTGAAAGGAATTGCGGTATTTATTGCCCATTTGACAAACTTCGATCACCTCACTGAGAATTACCGAAATGAAGGGAATCATTCTTCTAAATACATTTCCTTCTGATATTATGGTAAATCTATTATTATTATTATAAGCATCTGGAAGAGTCCAGAGCGTAGTGTACTACAGTATACAGTTTTCAAACTATAGAATATTGGAAAAGAATTATGATATTTATTCTCCATTTGGAAAACTCCGACCTGCTTCAGAACTTACAAAAGACATTTTTCTAAATACATTTTCTTCAGATATTGTGGTAAATCTATTATTATTTTAAGTATCTGGAAGAGTACACAGCGTAGCTTCCTACAGTCTACAGTTTTCGAAGTATAGAACATTAGGAAGTTACTCCCACGTGGAAATGTTTGCCCTTACAAAACGCCAACTGTATACAACGCCGACTGAACACAATGCCGATCGTGGACACAATGACGATGAAGTGATGTGTGTGTGTCTCGTTCTAGCTTGTTTAGGTTAGTTGCAGCCTTTGATCGTTTGTTTTACTTCAGACGTTCGGCATTGTGTCCACGGTCGGCGTTTTGTCTAGTGGGCATTATGACCTATGCCCGTACGCTCTTCGGTAGGTTGTGAAATCTTGATACGTACTCTATTATTGATAGTTATAGTATAAAACATTGTCCTTTCAAAAAAGATGTTCTTCGAAGCACGTTCTTCACATTTTCGCACGTTCTCTGGGTTGATCTTGGTGATTATCAAGAGAAGAGCGTATAGTAGTTTTATAGAATGTCAAAAAGCTAATGAAAATGTACGAGGTTGGACTATAAAATTCAGTTTCCGATTACTTCCTGACGGCAAGGGCGTCTGTGGGCTCATATTGCTGCACCTACCCCGAGTTTTATGTTTATTTCGTCGGCGGCACCGGAGCAGAATCGATATTTAATTTAATTGCAATTTGTGATCAACTGTTATTGGCCATTGTTACTGATTGTGGGAACACATTACGACTCATTACTGGCGTTGTTCTACATTTTAAGTGTTGTTTGTTTTCCAGCGGCAATAAGGGATGTAGGCATTTTGTACGGCTTAATTTTAATGAGCCAGCGATTTTATTCGCTTTTGATGAGGCGAACGGGGCCAACAATCGGCGTCGGAGGAAAAATTTCCGAATTTCAGGCCGCGCTCATACGTGTCGCCTGATTAAGAGCAGAAATCGCGCAGCCTCTTCAGGCCGCTTTATCTAAATTGATTTCAACTGTCAGCTCTTGCAGGAGAGCAATAATATTTCAATATAATACGCTCACTCCCACTGCCCCGCTTGTAATTGTATGCGTTATCAAATTCATTGCACTGGCCGGCCGTAAAAATAACTTCTGCGTGAATCATGCAGATACAACAGCGCTGTGACGTTTTTATCAATTTCATGCCGATTTTTTGGGCGTCGCGCGTATAAGGACATCCTCCACGCAAAAGTCGCGCTTATCTAACGTGGCTGATTTACGTTTTTCCGACCGGGATTGTTAACCTCGAATACATAAAAACTGTAATGGCAGCCATTTCTATTCAGCGGTCTATGTGACGGCAACATCCAAAAATAAAACAATAAAACGGCCAGTGCTGGGAATGCAGCAATAAAATCTACCACCGTGAAGGAACACAAAGATATAAAATAGCAAAAATACAAAGAACTGGTTTAGAATAAACATTTGTACAAATAATAGCTTTAATATAATACAGTTTACATTAACTGTGTTAAAAAAATACCAATTGGAAAATATTTCCAATTGGTTTTCGCAAATTTGACAAAATAGCAGCGGCCGCAAGTTGGAGTCCTGCGGAACACCGTCCAATCTTCTTGCACTTGTCCTCACTTAAATTTTGAATATATTAAATATATCCACCAACTTGAATTTGCATACGTCATTTATATTTGAATAAGACTAGACCCTAATTAGAACCCTGTGAAACACCTACTATCGCTTGCTTTTAATAATCAACCAATAGAACTAATTTAGCTGCAACTCAATTAAACTCTTCGACTTCATATTACTAAAATATATTTCTCTGTTTCAGGTATGTGTCGATGTGAAGCGCCCGTTCGTCTGTTAATCCAGCAAATGGCTTGTAAACACAGGATCTAGACCGGAGTTGCATAGCTCAATTCGAGCAGCATTACCATGTGTTGGTAAGAACGTGTTTTGTTCGATTTCCAATCATTGTTGTGGCTGCGTACGTGCCCCTCAGCGCGCGAGGCCCTATTTTATAACCACCAGAGGGCACTGAACCAATTGTTTCATGCGAAAATACAATTTTTGCGAGTGGCTGCAGTCAAAGCCGCCGCTAGCCATGAATGTCGCTGGGGCACAACACCCACCGCGCTCTGTTTTGACTCCTCGCGGTACTCTTGGTTTGTTTTTGGCATGCAGCTGATGCATTCGACGCGGATTCTGTATTAGCACACATTATGTCTGTCAACGGCTTAATCCTCGTCTGCCTGTCATTAACGTAAAAAACCCTCAGAAGTACTTGTTACTCTCCAGAAGAAGTAGATGATCTTTAACAAGACTTTTCGATGGCATATTGAACGGAAAAACGTATTTCAAAGCTACTGAAATTCTCGATTTAGAAGAGTTTACCTTTTGCTATTGTAATATTTGTGTTGTATCTAGTACAATCCTACCGACTGCGCCATGTAATGTATGTGATGTATCTGATATTTATAATTACACTATTTGTTTAAATAATAAAACATTTTTTACATAGCAGATTCACAGTTCGAACTATAGGACTTCATGATCGTAGAATTTGCATCATAGCCCGTAGAGTGCATTCCCATCTTCCCATGGAAACCTCGCTTTAGCATACAAGCGGTAGTTTGCACTTTTGCGGACACAGGCCGATTTGTTTTTGCAGCGTGTTATTTGCAGCGTTTGAGCTGCATTGTATTTTAATAAGGCGGTGAAAATTCGCGGGCTGCAGCCTGCATTGCCATCGGCCGCTTATATCGGATTTTACCAGTCCTCTGCCTGCTTATTATTCACAATAATGCGGAATATGTACACAGCGGCCGCGATTTTTCCGGGCTGCATTAGAAGCTCGCACTCCTTGTACGGCCGACAATATTTTCACTATATTCAGAACACTTCACGCTTCCAGCTTGCTAATGCAGATAAACCAGAACATTCTGTTCCAGGCATAAATATTTAGCAGTCACGATCTCTAAACACCCATGTAATGAAAATTACAACTGCAGCCGCGCGGTCGTCGCATCTGCTTAGAAAACGTCATTGTTCGCTCTGCCAATAGATTTTCCTTCCTAGCCGAGATTATGTTATTAACGGAGCCTAAACCAACAGGCGCATCTCGTGTGAACCCAGTTTAAATGTAAATGATCCCGTATCGCATTCCTACAAAAGCCTAATCTGGCCATGCTCATGCTATTAATTAACGCATTTATACGTGAATTATTTCGTTCGCCGTGACTTCTCGCGTGATAATTGTTACAAAATCTGATTTGTTATGCATGCGAGGGGATCTGTGCCCGATAGCATCGCCTTGCCTAAACTGCGTGACAAATGATGCTTGTTGAAGGGCATGGTGCCTGTGTGCTTCCACCACCGTAGGTGCGATGCACAGTAGTTCAAATGTCAAAATTTTGTGTAGATAGTACGTGAGTAGAAGTAGGGGCACCACTAATTGGATTATGTCAAAGGTCAACTCGAATTAAATTGATTGACCTAATTAAATGACCCAATTAAATTCCTCGAATTAAACCGCGGATTAAATTGACCTAATCAAACCGCGAATTAAATTACACATATGATCCGCATTGCACATATGACCCGCGAATTAATTTTGATATGTGCTACTGATTAAATTACGCGGCGGCCATTTTTAATTTGCTTCTGGAATTACACGGCGGCCATCTTGGTTTTCTGGCGCGAATATTTAAATTAAAATTTTTTTTTCAGATTTTTTTCTAAGTTCAATTTTTTGAATTTAAATCTCCCGGGTGTCGGCCATCTTGGTTTTCTGGCGCGTATATTTGAATTTAAATTTTCAGATTTTCTTGGTTTTCTGCGCGCGCACCTCTAGCGTATTTTCAAATTTGCTAATTTAGCGCCCATTTTTGAATTTGATTACTCGCCTCGTTGACATCTGTCTCTCTCGCTGTTGTACTCTCTCGCTCGAATTTATTTAATTTAAAAAAGCTGCTCGTCACGGCTGCTGGTCGGATTTGAACCGACGAGTTTTGCATTTGTAGGCCGAGGTCTTAACCAAGTGAGCTGGCGAAGCGCTCGAGGTTTTAGGAATTAATCATAGTCACTAGCGAAGCAAGCATAATTTAATACATTTTAAATGTTATTTTCGATTGAAATTTAGTCGTCAGATCGTATCCTTTTGTAATTTTTTAAAAATTAATTGGACGTAGTTGATGTTATACTAATAAAAGAAAATGTATTTAACAAAACAGCCACATTCCGCTTGTTTTACGAGTCGTTTCCTGGAAAACATACTGCATCGTGTAATTGTATTCGCTAATTACCAAAGCGCTTTGGATTTAAAGGTTTGAACAGTGTACCACTTCGCTGTTCTGACATTACACTTTCGTATTCATATTATAATAAATTTTAAATGTTACATTCGACTGAGTTTTAGTTGCCAGATCGATTTATAAATTACAACAGCTAGTTTAAAAATTAAATGTGTTCATATTATAATAAATTTTAAATGTTATTTTCGACTGAATTTTACTCGCTAGATCGAATTATAAATTACAACAGCTAGTTTAAAAATTAAATGAGCGCAGTTTGATTCACCTAGTTTCTCTCTTAGTTTATAATAATTTCGTGTATAATATATTTTAAAATTATTTTTATAATTTGCAATATTCTCGTTGTTCCACCCTGCTGGTTAATTTACGCATTAGCTTCTAAATAGGAGTCGTTTGAATTTTGTAAATGCCTTCTAGAACGAGTAGTTTCCTGGACAAAAGCAGGCTGCATTGTTGTCGAACTCTAACGGTTTAGCCTGGGGCAATGCGTTCAATTGTACGTTTAGAAAACAAGCTGATTCATGTCAGCTTTCTCCTGTTCAAAAGCTCAGTTCCTTGAAAACGCCTGTTGTGACGTCTAAAAGTCGTTGTGTATATTGCATTGTCATTAGCGTGGAGTGGTGGGGTCCCGAGGTTGAAACTTTCCAATTTAGTGGAGAGCTAGCCCATTCTTACGTCGCTGTCCGCCTTGTAAGTGTGTTCGCTCGTGTTTTCTTTAAAAACGACCATGGAAAACTTTTCCACCCTATCCGTTTACGACATTTTAAACTGGTTCAATCGAGGCGTATTTACGAACGATCGTTTTATTCTGCTGGCACATGATATATTGTGGTATAAGTTTGCGTGTGGTGATAGTTTCATCCCTATTGATCATAGGGAAACTTTTAATAAACTGGTCAAGCGGGTAGCTGAAATACGTCAACCTGTGGTAAGTAAAATTATTGCATACACATTATTTAACCTTATAAAAAATCCAAAATGTTTTTGAAATTATGGCTATATAACTGCTCATGTTACAATCGTTATTTGCAATAATTTCGCGGTACGTTTTTCAACGTAGTGACACGATTCACATTTTAAACTCTGTTTACAGCTTCCCGGACAGGGGTCGACACCCTCAATTGTTTCGCTTCTTCCAAATGCCACATTTGCGAAGCCTGTTGTTAGCAGGGCGGTGCGAGGGGAATGCATGCCTAACGACTCCAATCTAGCACGGCCTGGAACTTCTAAAGACGCTTTTAATAAACTGGTCAAGCGGGTAGCTGAAATACGTCAACCTGTGGTAAGTAACATTATTGCATACACATTATTTAACCTTATAAAAATCCAAAATGTTTTTGAAATTATGGCTATATAACTGCTCATGTTACAATCGTTATTTGCAATAATTTCGCGGTACGTTTTTCAACGTAGTGACACGATTCACATTTTAAACTCTGTTTACAGCTTCCCGGACAGGGGTCGACACCCTCAATTGTTTCGCTTCTTCCAAATGCCACATTTGCGACGCCTGTTGTTAGCAGGGCAGTGCGAGGGGAATGCATGCCTAACGACTCCAATCTAGCACGGCCTGGAACTTCTAAAGACGCTTTTAATAAACTGGTCAAGCGGGTAGCTGAAATACGTCAACCTGTGGTAAGTAACATTATTGCATACACATTATTTAACCTTATAAAAATCCAAAATGTTTTTGAAATTATGGCTATATAACTGCTCATGTTACAATCGTTATTTGCAATAATTTCGCGGTACGTTTTTCAACGTAGTGACACGATTCACATTTTAAACTCTGTTTACAGCTTCCCGGACAGGGGTCGACACCCTCAATTGTTTCGCTTCTTCCAAATGCCACATTTGCGACGCCTGTTGTTAGCAGGGCAGTGCGAGGGGAATGCATGCCTAACGACTCCAATCTAGCACGGCCTGGAACTTCTAAAGACGTAAGAATTTTTTTTAAATATGTATTATTTTATTGATATGTTAAGTGTTACAACGAATATGTTTTAATTCGTTTATTATTACGGTCGCAGGCTCAACCACCCACGCGAAGAGGTCTTGGTGTGTCAGACCCCTTTAAATATTTCGAGTTAAAAGAAAGGACGTCCAGACAAATAAAGAAATTTAACGCAACTGCCGACCGCATTACGTTTCGGTTTAAACCGGTGGAGGAAGCTGATAGCCCTTTGGTATGGTTAGAGGTAAATTACAATCATTTTTATTGGTGTTTTAAAATTCTAATAACTTATGTATTACAGAATGCTTTCGAGGAGTTACGTCTCTACGTTCTCAGGGACGCTGACGCAGCCGATCTCGTTGGTCTGGTGTTGCAGAATCCCAACTTTCCCGAAAAACCAATAGGCCTATCATTTAGGAGAATGGATCAGGTTAACACCCCAGTAATCCTGTCGATTCTCGGCAAAATTCTCCAGAGCAATGCGAACTTCTTTGCCCAAGACGTGATGTCTCTACAAGTTGATCGAGTTCGATTACCTGTAGGTCGTGGACGCACTCGTTGGACAGGTATGAGCTTCGAAGAATTTTGCGCCAGAAAGAAAGGTGTGTTAGTTGTGATAAACAGGGGCAATAATTGTTTGGCCGCAGCTCTCGCCCTAGCTATCGCCTTTAAATGTAATGATGCACAGCTGGAAAAAATGACACTAGGTTATCCAGTTTTGCATCAAAGGGCTGCTCAGTTATGTGTGGAGAGCGGTGTTGATCTGTCGAATGGGGGTACTTATGATCACATTCAAAGATTTCAGAGCTATCTAACAAATTGTACGATAGTTGTATATAACTCCAGATCTGGCGATACAACATATTTCGAAGGGCCTCGTGCTAGCAAAAAAGTAACACTTAATTTATTATTAGAAAACGGTCACTATAATATTATTACTAGCTTGACGTCAGCGTTTAGTACATCCTACTTTTGCGAATTATGTAAATTACGCTTTAATGACAAAAAAAAACACAGGCGTTGTTTGTACACATGCCCGGCTTGTCATACAATGCCTCCATGTGCTTATATGTTTGACAAGGTAACTTGTAATTCTTGCAATAGAGATTTTAGAGGTGCTGAATGTTTGGAAAGTCATGTTAGAACCGGCTTATGTAACAAATTATACCGGTGTCTTAACTGTCTCAATAGCGTTTGGGTAGACAAAAAGAATACGCACATGTGTGGGTATAAGTTTTGCATTACGTGTCGTAAGCAGCAGCCGGTAAGGCATTTTTGTTATATGACGAAAAACGTGCAAAAAGATTTGTGTAAGAACACAAAAACTCCCATGTTTGTGTTTTATGATCTGGAATGTCGTCAAGAGAAACCCATATTGAATTCAATAAATAAATTCAGTCACGAGCCCAATTTATGTGTCGCGTTCCAGGTATGTTTTAACTGCATGCAAAATGAGAACATTAATCAAAATTGCACCACTTGTGGTACGCGCCTTCACGTTTTTTGGGAAAATCCTGTTCAGGCGTTTTTAACTTATACGTCAAAGCTAGCCATCAAATTTAAAGTCACAGCCATCGCCCATAATATGCGCGGATATGATGGGTGTTTTGTTTTACAACAGATAATTAAAAATAGAACTGCGTGGGAGCCGAAACTAATAACTACGGGCACTAAAATTATGGCTATCATTTGTAATCAGGTCCGATTTATAGATTCCCTAAATTTTATACCTTTACCTTTATCGAAATTACCTAAGACATTTGATTTCCCCGAAAGTAAGGGGTATTTCCCATATTTGTTTAACAAAGCAGACAATGAAAATTATGTGGGAAATATGCCTGACAGGAGCTTTTATTCTCCCGATGAAATGACCCCCGAAGGGCGCACTTCCTTTTTAAGTTGGTATACCGAAAACGTACAAAATGGCACAATTTTCAACATGAAAGAGGAAATTTTGAAATACTGCATTTTAGATGTACATATTTTGTTTAAAGCGTGTATAAGGTTTTGGCGAATGTTCAAGGAGGAAAATTCGGTAGATCCCTTTCAGGAGGCAGTCACTATCGCGAGCGCCTGCAATCTCGTGTTTAGAAGGCGGTATTTAAACAATGACACCATAGGGATCATCCCCGCGGGTGGTTATAGGTTAGCTGACAAACAGTCGTGTATCGCAATAAAGTGGCTAATGTGGGAGGAACATAGTTTGCGAATTTCAATTCAGCACAGTGGTAAAGCGCGCGAATTTAGAACACCGCAAGGAATTCTGGTGGATGGTTATTGTGCCGAAAACAATACCGTTTATGAATTTCTAGGGTGTTATTGGCATGGCTGTGAAAGTTGCTATCCACAGCAAGTCACAAATTTTGACGGCGAGAATAAAACTGAGGCAATGTTCTTGCGTAGGGAACATACAGAGGCTCGCGCACAGCGAATTCGAGATAGCGGTTTTGAGTTAATTCAAATGCCTGAATGTCATTTTAAAAACATTTTAAAAACTAACCCCGAAGCCAAACATTTCGTTGATAATATCGACATTTTAAAACAGGAGCCTTTGGACCCCCGAGATGCGTTTTTCGGAGGGCGTACTAATGCCATTAAACTGCATTACAGATGCCAAGACGACGAAAAAATTTATTACAGCGATATAACTTCTTTATACCCGTACGTCAATAAATATTGTAAATATCCCGTCGGTCATCCGAAAATACATGTAGGGCATGATGAGTGTTCACAATTACAAATGGACACTGTCGAAGGGCTAATTAAATGTACTGTTTTACCACCCTCCGACTTGTACCACCCCGTACTACCATGCAGACTTCACAATAAGCTCATGTTTATTTTATGCCGTAGTTGTGCTGAAAATTTATATCAGGGTGTTTGCAATCATGCTCCATCAGAACGTAGTTTTGTTGGAACCTACGTTGCAGACGAGCTGCGTAAAGCAACATCTTTAAATTATAAAATTTTAAAAATACACGAGATTTGGGAGTACGAGGTAATACAATATGACGAGGGTGCAAAAACAGGGGGACTTTTTAGCGGGTATGTAGATAATTTCCTTAAAATGAAGCAAGAATGCTCAGGTTGGCCTAACTCATGCACGTCAGACCTAGAAAAAGAAAATTATATATATTCTTATCTTCAAAAGGAGGGGATACGTTTAGATAAGGATAAAATTCGTAACAATCAGGGGTTGAGATATTTAGCAAAATTAATGCTAAACAGTTTCTGGGGAAAATTTGGTCAAAGGGAAAACTTAATGCAGTCGAGTATTATAACAAATCCCGGAGAGTTTTTTAAATTATTGACAGATGCGAACGTGGAAGTGCATTCATTTATACCTATTGATGATGAAGTCATTGTTGTGAACTGGTGCAATCACGCTGATAGCATTAAGTCCACGCCAACAGTAAACGTTGCTATTGCCGCATATACGACAGCCCATGCGCGATTAGAGCTGTATAAATATTTGGAGAAATTAGGGGATCGTGTTTTGTATTTCGACACTGATAGTGCTATCTACGTCCACCGACCTGGCCAATGGAAGCCTGAAACGGGTGACTTTCTAGGTCAAATGACTGACGAACTTCAGCAGTATGGGGTTGATAGCTACATTACAGAGTTTGTCAGTGGAGGCCCAAAAAATTATAGTTTTAAAGTTTATTCGCCATCTAACAAACGTTATAGCACGATATGTAAAGTAAAAGGTATTACATTAAATTTTAAAAATTCAGAAATTATTAATTTTGAATCCATGAAAGACATGGTATGTGGTGGTGATGCAAATGCGTCACTATATGTAAATAGCGATAGAAAAATAGTTAGAACATCTGCGTACGAGGTTATATCCAGGCCCGAGCGAAAAATTTATAAAGTAAATTATAACAAACGCCGGCGAGTTGCAAATTCCTATGATACATTGCCATATGGATTTAAATAAATAAATAATATACTTACTTACTTTTACCATTGCAGTCGTATTTTTTTAAATTTTATGTGGTGCTTATTGTGTTTTATATATATATATATGTATATATTTATTTTTATTTTATGTAGTACTCATTTTTGTGTATAGTATGAAAATATTATTATGTACTTCAAACGATACATTGACATATGGGGTTTAAAATAAATAATATACTTACTTGCTATTACCAATGTAGTCATTTTTTTTTATGCAGTGTTTATTATTGTGCGTTTAATCTTGTATTTATAGCGTATGAAATACTATTATTATATATGTATACTTCAAATTACATTTTTTTTTCTTGTTATTTTCAAAAATAATTGTAACCCGATTTTCACATAATTTCGTTATTATAAAACTGTTTGTAATGAAAAATGTAATTTTTAGTACTTGCTACTATCATTGTATTAACATTTTTTCAATTTGAAATGTTCTTGAAATACTTGTACACGAATTGTGATTTTAGAAAATAAAATAGGTCACTGTTGTATAATACATTTTATTAAATATTGTGTGCAATAATAAATATATATGTGTTTATTACAAGTATGTGTTTTTATTTTCAAAACTAAATAACATTAACTAGGTTGATTAAAATAAAGTACTGAGTATAAAGAGCTTTTACATAATTATCGTTACAAACTAAATTATCAGTAAACATATTGACAAAGTCTGACATAGATACATTATTTATTCTAAAATATAAATACATTAAGCAGTATATGCCGCAAACGTTAGAGCTAAAATCTTGCAAAATTTTTGGATTATGAGACCAGCTGATTGAATTTTGTTGTAAAAATTTTAAATGATAACCGCTTGGAGGGCGGCCGTATGAATCAAAGTATTCCCCATATCCATATTGGTCTATATACACTGCATTCCAATGTTGTCCAGGTCGGTTTGCTGGATCTGTGTTGACGATGATTGCCACAGGTCTTGCAATTCTTGTAGGGAGTTGATCAGAAGCAAAAACATAGCGTTTCACATTCAACAGACTCGGGATTGTTTGCAATATTTTCTGAACTTCCAGTGTATTCATTGCGCCACCAGTCGGATAAAATTAGTATGTTTTCCAATGCACATACAGGCGAACGGATGTTGTGATTGAGGCAACGTACGGCAGCAGTAGTTTTTCGCAGAACTTTTAAAGACGGGCACTCGAGATCCTCCAAATTTACGACGATTTTATTCAGAAAACTTAGAACCTCCTTCTTTTCTTGGCCCTTAACGTACACTTTTTCAAATTTTTTGAGAACTCGTGCTAGCTCTGCTTCAAATTCATCAAAATGTATAGTACCAGAATCCCAGGTTAGACCGTGATGTCTTTGCTCCAGATAGTTTATGCTTTTTTTAACGAAATAGGGCAGAGTGTCATATTTTGCAGGAGGTTTTAAAACGAAAATTGCTAACTGGTTGCCATCTGCTGAAATAACAGCCACTTCTTTCGGAATAAACTGTTTCTTATCACCACGGAACCCTTGCAGATCTACGAAGGCACTGTCCATACTGACGAAATGTTTGAGCATGACTAAATTTTAAAAAACTGTTGTTGGTTTTTAACTACTAAAATCCACCAGCACATTTCTGTGTTTGTCAATTTCTACGACGTTATCGAACTCTGCATAAACTAGACAATTAATAGTTTCTTCTAACGCGTTTTGAAAACCCACCTCTAAACGTAGAGCGCCATTTTTAAGAAGGTTCCAGTGTGTTGTTGCATTTGCAGCCAGATCGGGGGTTAAATCAAAAGCAAATAGACAGTAGCCATAAGGGTAATCTTCACGTTTTATAGCGTTGCCTTCATTGAGGAAGTGTATACCGCTACCCGAGAATAGTGTGTGATATGCTTGAACGTACATGCCATTCTTAGAAAAATCAGGCTGTAGAGGTTTTGAAGGAATTTGTTGACCGTCGATGTATAGGGAGAAATAATTGATTTTGTAGTTATTAAAATTGAAAGGGTTTGCTGCATAATGGCCGTTAAATGCTTTATTCGATACAAAACCTACAATGCATCGTTTTGGTAATTGCCCCAGAAAAATATTATCTAAAGATTTTCTTTGCACACCAGCCGGAATAGTTAACACTTTAACATCGGATCTTGTAATGGGGTATTTAGCAGGCGCAGTCGCCAAAGCTTTGGTATGCGCTAGTAAAATAGACGGGTTTATTTTCATTTTTCTCACTAGTAAGCTGGCATCACTAATTTTCACTTTGAATGTAGATCCTTCGTCTGCCATTAAATTGAACGAATCTCGGGATCTGATAAATTTGACTTTCATTTCAACTCCGTTTATAAGAAATTTTTCTTGATTGAATAAATCGGAATGCACATGGCCCATCATTTCGACTTGCTTACTTGCAGCAGTAAAAAATTTCCGCTTTACAAATCCTTCATTATGCGTAGTGATGTCATCCATGTTATTGGCTGTGTCGTTGTACCATAGTGTGCATGTTAAATGGGTTGATTTAGCACCATTGCCGTAATTCAGCAGAGTTTCAATGTATGAACGGTATGCGTATGTATTGTTTGGCGGGCTCACAAGCTTCTGATTCAAATACACCTCAACTTGATTAAACATAGAGTGCATCCAATTATTAACAGGGCCTACAACCTCTTTGTCGGTTAATGGTGTATCATCTTGTTTAACAATTTTAGCAGTAATGTATAACATGGTCTGACTTAAATCGATATAATCGTTACCGTTTCCAGGCACAATAAATTCAATCGGTGCATCGTCATTAAGCGAGGAAAGCGGTTTGTAAAAAATCCATTGTCCATTTTCGATACTGGTTTGAGTTGCGGGCAGAGCGAATAAATCTAACTCTGATTTAACACACTCACAAGACTGCGCATGCAAAAACGCCATTGTGAAAACTACTTGCTGGTGAAGATATCGGCGTATGCGGGTTTGAGCAGCTTCTGCTTAGCGTTTTTTCTTGTAGACTGATTGTAATTCAGAGTGCGTTGCCTTTTATATCCCGATCCTTCCATTAGAGTATCTATTTTTCTGTCGGCTTTACGTTTGAGATTCTTTCCAGCCTCCTGTACACGGTTATGGAACGCTTCTTTTAGCGGTCGACTTTCACTAACATCTCCTAAAATGTTAGCGCCTGTCCTTAAAGCTTCCTTTCCAACAACTTTAGCACCGGTTTTAAAAAGAGGCAGGATACTACGAAATATTCCGCCTAAAAAGCTTCCGATACCATGACCTCTCTGGTAGGCTGCTCCTCTGTAGATAGCTCCAACGCCTTGACCTGCCTGATTGGTGTAGTATTGTTGGTAAGGACAATCCATAGCAGCTACTGTATCCTCTTAAAGTGTAGTTTTAAACTCAACGTTCCAAACTCGAATGGCATCACACCCGACGTTTCGGTCCTTATATTTATCTCGATATTCTCAAATTCCCTCTTCATGACATTTATATAATGAGTCGGCGAAAATATGGCGTCTTTGTGGCAACCGTAATTATAATTATCAGAGGTCACGTTAACAATACGAAGAAGCGGAGCCAAGACATCTCCTACAAGCTGTGGTTCCACAATATCGCAGTAAATAAACATTTGTGATGGTAAACCAACCCAGATATTTGCGGGGTGGCTTGGTACAGGTGCTTCAGCTATATTTATATCAGGTTTATAACCAAGTTGTAAGGCCAGACGTTGTGAAAATCCTAGCATTTTCAATGACGACGTTTTAATTTCAAGAGACACGCGTTTTGTTACTCTATTATATTGAAAATTCAGCAACTTTTCTAATAACCTGTGATTGTTAATTTCGGCTGTAATATGTTCAATGTTTTCATAATTGCCGGGCTGAATACAGATTACGTGCCATCCATCGCTACCATAGTAAATTTGTTCTCTATCACTTTTAAAATATGAATTAGCGTTTTGCAATACTTTTTTCAACTCAGTATACGTTTCTTCTCCGGCTTGCACTTTAGGTATTTCTGTGCGATAATAGACTAGATTTTCTGTATCTGTCACGGCCAAAAAGGAGCATGGATATTGCACTTCCGCAATACCTGTAACCCATTGCCCCGGTAACCTTATTCGTTTAGGGAGCTGCGTTATGAAATGTGCTGTGGTGTTATTTGGAAAATAGCTCATAGAACTATTGCTAAGTAATGTTAGATAAAATTCTTCATCTGTATTCATAGTTGCTGAAGATTAGCTGCAGGAATCCAAGAGTTGAACTTGTCGTTATAATTTCGCCACTTTACAAAGTACTCTTTGCGCTGACCGTGTCCTCTTTCTTTTAACACTTGTTCGACTTTAAACAAAGCGTTATCATCCAAAGTCACTGGCTGTAATTCCTCTTCATAAAAGACGCCCTCTATCGTATCGTTGCTTAAATCAACTATTTCGTACACAGGTGGTTTTCTAAGAATCACTTTTTTAATTATAAACACTTCGCCGCTCCAATTAGTTTCATATCCTTTCTCGAATGCGTCCTTCGTTCTACTAATTCTTACATGTTGGTTCACTTTATATTTAGGCTTCCTGTCGACTCCCATCCCCTTTCTGTACAGATTGTTCCACACTTCCAGTATATTGCCATCATTTACTGCGGAGGCTGCCATCTTGATGCTTGAATGATAGCGGTTGTTATACGAAGTCAGTAAATTTTGTAATACGTCTATGTATTTGTATGAATTAGAGTATGTGAAATAGCGCCACATTCTGGTTTTTAATGTTCTATTGAAACGCTCAATGACTGATGCTTTAACATCGGGGTTTTGCGTCACATAAAACGTGATATCGTGCTGTTTGAAAAAATTCTGTACGGCTCTAGCAACAAATTCTTTGCCTTTATCGGTTTGTAAATTTATGGGCGTGTTACCGGCTTCAGCAAATATTTCACGAAATGCGTTTATTACTGAAGTAGCCGTTTTAGATTTAAGAGGCCTCGCCCAGGCCATTTTACTAAACACATCAATTACGGTTAGAATAAAATTATTTCCGTTATTGTGTGGGGCTAAACTGCGCATGTCGCAGAGATCAGCCTGCCATAATTCGAAAATGTTGCTAACAATGTATTTGTTTCTAGGGAATTTTTTTCTTGCAGTTTTGTGAATAGTATAGGCGTCCTGTTTCTTTAGCCATTCCTTTACTTCACCACTGGGACGATTATTTTTCACGGAAGAAATTAACGAGTTTGCGCCGGCGAAGCCTGAAGGGTGAGCAACGTCATAATAGATGGCGTCCAAATTCATTCTGCTATGTTAAAGTTTAAGACGCTCCCATCCAGAAATACCCTTTATTTTCGATATCGATCTTTGCGTTGTTTTCGGTGTTTTTCGCGTTGAACCCTCTTGCTTGGACGTTGTTGCAGGCGCTATTAACTTTGATTTAGGATCGACGTCACTCTCCACATCTGATTTACTCACGTCTGGTACATTTTGACGTTTAGGATCCCCAAACAGCACTTGAGGTACATTGCTCTCTTTAATGTAATCGAGGAACTTGTGTCGACCTGGTGGATTTGTAGTTTTCTTAGGTCTTAGAACATCATGCACTAAATCAATAATGTTGGAGGACGGTAAAATTTCACCTTTTATGCTGACTGTGCCCTTGCCGTCCCACTCCACTTCATCCGACGTTCTTAGAAGCTGTAAAAAGGCTTCACCGTTTTTCTTAAAAGTATTAGGGAGCGTCGATAAAATATATGCGTCTGAAATACCCCTGTTGTTCGATTCTATAGGTATCTTGATTGATTGCCTCGTTTGATCCGCAAAATGAAGGTACCTTTGTAAAACCTGATTGTACTGTAGCCATTTATCGTGATCGGTTAATTTAGACGATAAAACCTTTTGCATTTCGTCGTCAAGCTGCGATAATATATTTTGCTCTGATTTCTCTGTATCCTTAAAGCGATGCATTAATTCAGGCGGTACGATCATCATTTTTCGGGTATTCTCCATTTTTTTTTTTTTACTTGAAAATAGAGCTCAATACACCAGTAATTAATGGAGCTAATATCAGTGGCAGGAAAGCGCCCCCCTTCTGTATTAGTATTTGGCGTTTCTTTTTTATGGACTCTCCAGGCTTGACTAAACTCCTAAGAACAGCTTTATGCTTCGAGATCGTTGATTTTTGATTAAGTGATAAAGGTATTTTTCCTTTTAAGGTATTATGCACACACTCGCAGATACAATGAATTTGTTTATCGCCTACGGCTTTTAATAACGCGGTTCGCTCCTTTGGTCCGAGTTTATGTAGAGCACGTAACAACTCCGAATTTCTAATTACTGCTCGAGACATCACTAATGAATGAGAGTAAATTGGTTAGTGTACGAGCTTTTATACCCCTTTTTCGGAATATAAATATAGCACGCCCCATCTTGGCGAAAAATCGATGTTCTATACCTCGCTATATCAGGTGTACTTTGCTTTAAGTCGAATAACAAATACCCGTGTGGCCTAGCTGTGGCGTCCTCGTATGCTTCTTGAAGGAATCGCGGGTTTTCTGGACATATCTGTCTGGTTAAGTGCTTTATTTGAGCTCTATCTCGCGGATTTTTGAAAAGAATAATGTAATGGGCATTTAGGGAAATATCCCGCTGTCCTTTTCCTTGGTGAAAAATGTTTTGCGTAATAAAAAAAACACTGAGATTGTGGTGATGGCTCCCCTTGGTGAATATGTCTACGACTGAGCTATTTGTTTCCCTCATTAAATCGTCGATTATTAAAAGTTTGGGTTCGGACCCCTCAAAAGATGTCATGTCTGGCAGACCTTGTTGAAATTCGACTAAAGATTTTAAATCTTCGTACAATTTTTGCCACTCGCCATAACACCAAACAACTTTGACGAAATTTACAGTGCAGAGTTTTTTCATATTTTTCAAGAAATTTATTACAAAAAACGATTTGCCCGATCCTGAGGGGCCTGCCACAATAGCCGAAAAAGGATGAGAAAACTGATGCTCCATTTTTATGCAGTGAACGATTATTACAGTAGGGCCGTCGTGAATAAACTAACCTAAAAAATCAACACGCTCATAATAAATACATTAAAACATGGTAGGTGCGGGAATCGAACCCACGACCTCTTTCGAGATCAGATCTTAAGTCTGACGCCTTAACCACTCGGCCAACCTACCTCATGTATAAACTAACACTCGCCGCATAATTAAAAAGAAATACAGTTTAAAACATTCTTTATTTACATTTTCATACAATATTTCATATAAACTAGGACATGTACGGTTTCATGCGCTCATCTGCATCAATCAACTTCTGCAGTTCTATAATAACATACATTTTAAATTTGAACACAAGTTCCCACAATAAAATATCGTTAGCGAAAGTCCAGCGCAGAGTATTAAAAATGATTGAATCATCAAGACACAAATTTTCTGCATGTATTACTTTGTCAACGATCACTTCACCAAAATTTTGGAAATTGCACTTTACACGTTTCAAGTCATTTATTTTCACAACCATCAAGTTGTACATCGGCAATAAATTTGATAGTGTTTCATACGTTACGTAAAGAGTAAACTTGTTCTCGGGGTCCTTTGTAATAATCCTGCAGGTATCATTGTTCACGTACTCCACTGTGTGCTCAGTTAATTCACATCTGAAAGTCCCCTGCTTGGCCATCACAAATATGTCCGGTAGCGCCTCCACAAAAGCCATGAACGTCTCCGCTGTGAAGGAAACACCAGCTCCAATGTCGGTCTTCAGAATTCTTGCAACAGGCGAAAATTGTTTATAAGGATCCAGTCCCAAATGAACAACCTTGCTGGCGCTATTGTTTAAAGGCACAGTGAGGTCGCATAATAACCGTTTCTTTTCCCGTCGGGTTTGGCGGATCTCAGGCGTCACGATCGGTGTTACGTCATAGGAAGGCATCGTCTCCTCAATGAACACCCGCAGGTCCTCCTCGGTGGCATCTAGACGTGGTGAATACCCCTTGGCCTCCACGTTCATGGCCGGAGGCTGTGGCGGTGCACCGTGTTGTTTTTTATTTAAAAGATGCGTTTTCTTACTTGTTTTTTCTGCTGCCGGTCTCCTGGTGTAGGGGCCTGGTTTTTCTTGGCACTTATTAACACTTCGAGGATCCATCTTAGGTAAAACTGATGGTGTTGACACGACGACTAGGAGTGAAGCAATTCGATGCGCTATAGAGTCCGCATCCACTTTTATGCAGGTACGAAAACATCACGTCAGCGACACCCCACTCTCGAGCCGGAGCATGTCGGTGCCTGTGTTTTGCAATGCAGGCTCTGACAGGCGTTTTACAACGGTCAAATTTATGAATCAGATTTCGCTATATAAAATGAAGTAATTATCGCGGATTCGCTGATTTATTCGCGGATTTCGCTGTTTTAATTATAAAATAAAGTCATTATTTCATATAGCTTTTCAAATTTTCTGCGGTCGAATGGAAATTAACCACTGCGCGAATGGAAATTAACCAGAATCTTGGGTAGAGAAAAACTGTAGAAAATCAATGGGGCTGAGTGAGATAGCGTCACTCATATTATAAAATTAAAAGAATGAATTACAACAAAAATAGTTACAAAGTCAATTTTTTAAAATTATTAACAAGTTTCTAAGGCCCTAGACGGCACAATTCCGTTCTTATATTTTATATATTCGAAAAAATAATTTGTTTAAAAGTCGAGCGGCGTGACTTCAGAGCTGCGAAATGGCGTTTTGTTCAAACCCTTTAAATCCCGTAGCACTCCGTGGTCTAGCGGCACTAATGGATGTAGCTAAATTTGTGCAACACGAACGTAGAGCGTTCAAATCCTCGGTCGGCCTGAGATTTTTTTAAATATAAATAGTCCTTCTGTGAATGCAAGAGAGAGACAGCAGCTTCGAAGAGCGAGATGGCTCTATCAGTTTGAATTTCAAATATTTCCGCGAAAATTCAAAATTAAAAACAACCGCCGTGAGAAGTGCGCGCGCACCAAGATGGCCGACACACCGCGAAATTCAAATTCAAATAATGGAACTTAGAAAAAAATCGGAAAAAAATTCAAATTTCAAATATTCCCGCCAGAAAACCAAGATGGCCGACGTGTAATTCCAGAAGTCCACCGCGTAATTTAATCAGTAGCACATGTGAAAATTAATTAGATCAAACCGCGAAATTAATTAGATCAAACCGCGAAATTAATTAGATCAAACCGCGAAATTAATTAGATCAAACCGCGAAATTAATTAGATCAAACCGCGAATAAAACCGCGAATTAAACCGCGAATCCGCGAATCAAATAAAAAGTGGAGGGGATAGCGGCCCCCTTTCTACTGTACTCAAAAAATAAATAGCCTTTTTGCGAAGTATCGCTTAGCAACGATGTTCTGTCCTTAGTGATATCGCTAGGTTACGTAACACTAAACCCCAACAAACTGTGTGCCTTGTTTTAATTTTTTTTTAAATGCTGTGTTTTGGAAGTATTCCGCTGAATTTAATTGAGAATGAATAATTATATTAATTGTTGGAATATTTTTCAATAAAGTTAATCGTTATGTATTAATATTGTTAAATAGTCGTCCCAAATACCACTCGATGTGGATATATTTTTTTTAATATTTTGCCATTTCCATAGAAATTATTGCAAATTTCGCTCAACAAAATCACATTTATTGATGTGATTTTGTATCGTGAAATTTAAACGCAATAATTTACATGGAAACGACAAAATATTTGTTAAAAATATATCCACTGCTTGTGGTATTACCCTTGATTATTCAGGGGGTTGAAGCATTTAAAAAAGTTAATAATTTTGAAAGCCCTCTAGCGACTAAACTAAGCAACTTTGTATATATGTAAGTTGAGTTAAATTATCATATTTTGGGCAAAGGAACTTGTGGTCTTCCGTTCTACACGTATTTTCTGGAGACCCTGTATACAGGGTAATTTTTAAGTTGATTCTTTCCTTTTACCAGGATAAAGCTAAATAAAGTAAGCTTTTTTTTTCATTTACCACTTTTGAGAAATATCAAAACTAACGGAGGTACAGGGTGTTAAAGTTTCAAATTCAAAACTAAACTTTGGCGCAAAGGCGGCTGGACAATTTTATTTTTGTTTATCTCTGTTGTCAAGCAATGCTCTGTCAACTAGTTTTCCATTGTAATTTTCTTAATGTTATTGCTGCAATAATGGCTCATGTTTATGAAATTAATGAATGAGTGAATATGCTTATTATTTACTGGGAGTGTCGTCAAAATGCCGCTGCCGCATCGCTCTTATACGCGGAATGTGTGTGTAGAAGTGAATGCTGATAATTTTGATCATTTAAGTTAGATTAAGTTTAGTTTAATTTTCGTTAAGTACTTTTAGTTCATACTTTGAAACTTTAACACCTTGTTCCTCCGTTAGTTTTGATATTTCGCAAAAGTGGTAAATGGCTTACTTTTTTTAGCTTTATATCCTGGCAAAAGGAAAGAATCAACTTAAAAATTGCCCTGTATATACAGTGTGTCCCCGGATAGGTGAAACGACTCTTGTAAAAGGTAACAAATTCTCGATTTAAATTTTTATTTTTTTGGGTTCAGCCCTGCTTGGTTAAAGGCAAATTTCTAACAGCATTTCAGTTTTGAATAATCAAGTGTGCCTTGAAAGTTTTCAAAAAAACTATTTTTTGTACTCATAATTCAAAATTCATATTTCCCGGTCATTCCCGATACGCCGAAAGTTACTTTTCCCGCACTGTGGTGTTTTTTACTTTTCAACAAAAACTAGGGGAATTGTGTTTTTTGTAAATTTGTATAATAAACGGGGCTGCGCGCGCTATTGCGCGGATTATTCTATTCAATTTACCACCATTTTTAGGCCTATTACGTTGGCCCATCTCCAAGGGGGCCCTTGTGGTTCCGCCCATCTCCAAAGGGGCCTCTGGGGCTCCGCCCCTCTCCAAGGGGGACCTCGGGGCTCCGCCCATCTCCAAGGGGGCCCTTAGAGCTTCGCCCCTCTCCAAGCGGCCCTCGGGCCTCCTCCCCTCTCCAAGGGGGCCCTCGGGGCTCCGCTCATTTCCAAGCGGGCCCTCGGGGCTCCGCCCCTCTCCAAGGGATTTTTCAGGGTTCCGCTCTTCTCCAAGGGAGCCCTCGGGGATCCGTGCCTCTTCAAGGGAGCCCTAGGGGCTTCGCCCTTGACCCAAAGCGGCCCTCGGGGCTTCGCCCCTCTCCAAGGGGTCCTTCAGGGCCCCGCCCCTCTCCAAGGGGGCCCTCGGGGCGCCGCCCATCTTTAAGGTGGCCCTCGGGGTATTGCCCCTCTCCAAGGAGGCCCTCGGGACACACACGTCTGGATCGTTCTCCTTTATTATATAGAGGATTGTCCCTCGTTGGTTTAAATGCTCCTGCAAACGCCAGAGGCGCTGTAAACGTCGACAAAAACTAACAGGTGAGTAGGATAGGTATAAAAGTTTAGTGATTTGTGCTGTCAACTCAGTAAATTAGTAAAACACTAAATAATAATTTTTTAATTTTTTAAAATATTTTCAGTTATTCGTTACAAAAAACATTGTACCTAACTCCTTCGGGAAGAATTTTTCCGAATTCGCACTACATGCAGTGTTCATTTCGGAAAATTACGAACTTGTTAAGTAAATAACTATTACTGTAGACTATCCTGTCTTTTATGTAGCAAATACGACAAAAAGTTATTAAGAGAAGTTGTTTAGAATCAACATCTAGGTTCCTATACCAAATTTCAAAATCCTCTGCCAACTTTGATCTCTCACATTATCTTTTATGTTTAGGTCCCATATTAAAGAATTTTACTTTCAACAAAGACGGCTATGGAAAAACAAACATTTTTCAAAAAGTTTTTTATTTCATAATAAAAAAAATTGTTAAAAATAAAATTCTTTGATAATAAACGTTAAAGAAATATTTGTCACATAAAAAGCACTTTACTTAAAAAATGGCGTTTTTCAAAATTGTGTAAATCCAAAAAGGGCTATTTTTCAGAATTTAAGCAAGATTCCAATGAGATTTTTTATTGTGTGGTAGTTTTAGCTGACTGAACAATCTCAAGGCCAGAAAACTTTTTTTCGTAAAATGTGTCACTATCTTGAATAGTAAATGCATGCTTCGTAATATTTAAAAAAAAAAACGTAAAATTTTACTGATAACGGAAGTCATGTGACAACTTTTGTTTGGCTCGTTTGTAATCACTTTGCAACCACCTCTGATCGCCAGTGTTTGATTTTCCAAGAAATTCTCAATATTTTTTTTTCATTTCATGACAGCTTTTTGGCGATCACTTTATTTATTATTTTTTTATAATAATTTTTTTACGTAGTGCACAATGTAGTTTGCAAATTTGAATTCGGCGCCGAGATGGCCTCGCGCCGAGTTGGCTGGCGCCGAGATGGCTCCGCGCCGAGTTGTCCCGGCGCCGAGCTGGCCCCGCGCCGAGATGGCGGCGCCGAAGTGGCGGCGCCGAGATGGCGGCGCCGAGTTGTCCGGCTTCGGGAATTTAGTAGCTTTACAACTACTACAAAGTTATGTTTTCTAAAATGCAACTAAATCTCGGAGTAGTTTAGATATTTGGTTCTCGAAAGATTTAAATTATAAATATTTGGGGCCTGACTGATAAGGTTGAGAACTGCTGCCATTGAGTATAAAAAAACCTTCACGTATTTACTGTGTTACTTCGACAGCAGCGAGGGATTATTTCGAGTACATGAAGGTTCGGCGATTTGTAAGGCCAATAATAATCATTTTATAATATACTACTCTGAACATTCTCATATATGCATAAAATCAAAGTTTTGAGATAGCTATTTCAACAAAAATGCCTTACAATGTACTCGTAACCGCAGTCTGATTTTATATTATGGAAGAGTGTGGCACGCATGCAGCAATATTTACAAATTTATAAAAAAATAGTAACCTTCACAGTACATTAAACAGTTATATTATTATCGCAGTTTTAAATATTGTCATGGCGCCAGATATGTTGTTATGAGCTCACTGTGTGCAACACTACGCTAAAATTATCGGTACTCCAGAACCATAATGCATTTGTGCTCTAAATAATGTTTCAAAATAAACCTCCACAACAAAACCGTGGTATGCAAATTATCACCATATTAATTAAAACTGCTACTAGCTATCTTAGCAACAGATAAGTACCTAGACACAATATTAATTACAATAATTACTGTGGTACAGAGCTCGTCTTGCAGTTTATTTACGTAACACTTCGTTTATAGGTCAGGGATGTCGAGCCTTTAATTCCGCATATTTTCAGTTCCGTCACATATTAGACTAACATCTAGTGGTATCACCAGAAGAGGAAGTCCCCTAAAAAAGATGCAAAGTAAATTGAAAGAAGAAAATAGATCAATAAATAGCATTCAAAAATTGAATTAATTAATTACACCTTTGCTGTGTACTTCTAACTCTCGACTTGTGGAATACATACGAGGGTATACTGATATATTCGCAGCGTACTACAGAAACAATCAAAATTTGAAACTCACAATATGTTATTATTCAACATAGTCTCCTTTTAATATAACACACTTATACACTGAAACTACGTCTCTAGGTTCTAAACCTTTAAAAAGTGTTTATCTTGCTCTGCTAATCAGCCCTCCACAGCTTCTATTCCTTACCTCTTTGTTAGATTAAAATGTGTCTTCTGTGTGGTTTACTACGTCATAAATTAGCCTTCATACGTCTCAAAGTATATTAGATTCGCGATAAATTTTTTGTAGATTTTCTGGATTTTCAAAATTTTCAGTTAGTTTGCACCGTAACTTTTCATACTGGATACAATTAGTATTGACAGTTCACTAGTAATTGAATCGAGGTTATTAGTTACTATTCAATTATATATATGTTTTTCCAGTAAATAAAACCAAATTTAATCTGAAATAATTGGTATATAAATGCATCGCCATCAGTAACGCTACAATACGGATAGGGTCTTGACCTCTTCAAGTAGTTGCTTCCATCGGTTTCTATCTTCTGCATAGATTCCATCCGGCTTCGTCTGCTTCATTCTTCATAACCTTTTTTTTACTGGAAGTGGGATTCCACCGACATCCGCCTCCTGTATCCGGGCTTGGAACCGGCAGGGGTAGTTGCTGGGCTATTCAATCCTTACACCAACTAACCCCAGGTAGAGTTGGTATCTAAATTAGCTTCTAAGATATACAGGGTGTTGAAAAAAAGGTCGAATTACCTACTTATATATCTCATCAATACAAACTAAAAAGTCCTAATAAACGTGGGTCCGGAAATGCTTTGTTTCTGAGATACAGAGTGATAAAGTTTTCAACAAAAAAAACCCACCCGCTCCTGGAATAAATAATTTAAATCTGAATGTGCCAAAACATGATCAGTAATAGCACGAAGTAAACCTTCAAAGTTTCACTTAAATCGGCTAAGGGTTTTTTTAAACATTGACGCAGTTTAGTTTTTGCCTTAACAGGTTCAGAGACGTGCAAAAATATGGGCTTTAATTTTTTTCTTAAAAACGAAGCGAGACCTGAAAAAATCTCAGGAGACAAAAAAGTTGCATTTTTATTTGCTTTATTAAAACAAATATAAAAATTGCAATAAATCTCGTGGGCGTTACTTTTTTATGAATGCTTCTGGGCACGCCCCTGGAATTACTAAATCAATTGTAATAGGTCCAAAAGATACCTCATAAATTTACAAAAAAACTCTAAAAATGTAATTAAAATCGCTCCAAGCGTTTCTAGATAACATAAAAAAACTACTTTAAAAAAACTTTTAACACCCTGTATCTCGGAAACGAAGCGTTTCCGGACCCATGTTTATTAGGACATTTTTGTTTGTATTGATGAGATCTATAAGTGGGTAAAATATCCGATCTTTTTTTTCAACATCCTGTGTACAAGATGAGTTTGTTATTATTCTCACAAGGATCTCGAAAACAGTGTGTCGGGCTTTTTCACTTTCCAGAGGAACACACTGCTCCGGTCAGCTAGGCCAATTTTCGATCGTGAGTAGGATTAAAGAAATGGTTCGTGGTAACTACCAAACATATGGGCGTCAGTTTCCACTCAATGGCAACACAAGATTTAATTAAAACTACCGCAATTTAAGGAAACAACTTCAATAGAATTAATGCCAGCAAAGGTAACGTACCAATGAAGGTTCAACTGAATCAGTTAAAAATTACGGATAATATGTAAATAACGCTAAATTCATATTATGCAAAACAAATTTCTGAATTAATTAAACCGTTTAGCTATGATTGAGTATTATATAAATAAAATTTTATTTGTTAAGTCCAAGATAAACCCAAAGTTCAAATTATAAACAAATGTAATACCCGTTGTATTTTTGACGTTCTTATAATGGATTGCGCCCTTTGTATATTTGTCGCTCGCATCTCTAACTTCTTAGTACTCAGCTCCCATCTTTATTGCCGTGCTCGCTGAAGTTTCAATTTTCAATATGCGCATCTTGTGATAAGCAACGCAGGTCGACGAATTTTTGGTAAACCAGTTTTTCCGTTTGGCACTCAAATGGTGAGGTCGTCTTTGGGAATCCATTATGTGATCGACAGAGATCTGTTCCACGTAAGCCCAAACCTCAAATAGTGACGTTTATTTGAGCTCTGGCACCGATCTCATGTGCGAGCATAATTCCCAACCGTGTAAATAAACTTTGCCCCATTATCGACTATTGGGTAAGCACATGTTTGTTAGTGTCATGAACTAATTAATTTGAAGATTAGGTCTTTAATGCTGCATCTCTGGAGGTCACTGCGCAGGTGGAGATGATTCCGTAATACCCTTGGACGTTCCTCGCTTCCACAAGCCAAATTCCATCGCGCTTGAGGCACTTCCTCCGGCGATTATTGAGCTGTGCTCAAACAACTTTCACCTAATACCTCAGTTTCTGGCTGTCGTTCCCAGCTTTGCTTAGCGGGCGCTACCGCTGGTTAAAGAAGGCTTTCCTGCCTGATGTAATTTCCTACGTCTTGGCTAAGATCGCCCTCTGGTTAGCGAGCTGCGGTATTAAGTTCGTCCGGCAGCGCTGGAACTTGAAGAAGCTATCCACGGTGAAGTTTGCGAAGCGTTCCTCCTACCTCGCTGCGTTGAAGCGCCTCAGTTACCTATGCAATAAGTGCAGGCATTTTTCGGCAACTATCGGTAGACTAGTTTTGTTGACTAAACAGGCGGATCACCCTGCTTTAGATTAAACGGTGATTCAGTAACAAAGACCTTTGGTTACCAATCACGCCGTGAATAGAGTACATTTTAGCTTATTTTATCCGTCGCATTGGCGGCCTCAATCAGGGTTCTACTGAAGTCGTTCTCAGAGCGAGTGCTGGTTGCTGTAGCAGTTTTTTTGCTCGAATTGGATTGCAAGACTGCTCAGTTGATGCATTTCAATAGATTTATTATAGCCTGCGACCGGGCCGTTTTTATAAACTCAATCGCTAGAATGTTTGCATTGCATCCTAGTTAATAACTTCCATTGTGGAGGGTATTGTCACAATATTTTATTTTTCCAGGTTTGTTATGGTTGATACATTTTTTTAGGTTGACACCAAATTCAATCTGTTATATAGTTTCGTTTCATTAGTGGGCCATCTTTTTAAATAGAATTAAATATTGTGATTGTTACTTATTTGACATTTATTGAACCTTCCGAACATGTTATTACTACTTAATACTTGTGATATCTCTTAGTGTTTATTGAATCTACTCTTTACTACTACTGGTATTCTTTTTTATCTGACCATATAACCCCTCAGATTCTTTTTGAGTTTAGGATTATGAAGCGGAAGACATACAAGGTAGGTGGTGAAGTGAATAGTTCGCTAGACTTATTTTTTGTAGTGATTAACGACTAGCGCCCTCTTGTCTCTTTTTCAATTTTATATATGCATTTTGTAACCTTAAAAGCCACCGTACGGTTGTTATTCACGCCATATTCTGCTGAGGGTTTGAGCTAACCAGGGCGGTGTTCGCTCTTCGTTTAAGGGTGCTACACAAATACACAAATAAGAGCGCTTGAAATCGAGGCGGCGAGGTAGTAAGAAGCCCTAATGTAAAAGCATCACCTAGTATAGAAACACTATTAAACAAAATAATCCAAGCGGGTTTCATCCAACGACCACGCCTCACCGAAGAGATGCTATTACGGATGTAGTACTGCTTATAGAATTCAAAAACAAGCTCTTACTGAATTGCCAGATAGCGCAGCGCGTATATGACAAATAAAAACAGCATAAATCTAGAATCGAAAATTAAATGAGTAAACAACTGATAGTTCATTATTAGTTATAAAACTTTAATAAATCTGAAATCTGCAATATGTAGCTTCCACTTCCAGTTGCACGAACGTGATTCGACAAAGTATGCGTAAGGGTGATGAATTCAACAAAATTTGACGTCTGTTCTGTGACAGAAAAAAAAATTAGGTTAGAGTGCCGGTAGTGGTAGATTTTTCACAATGAATACTTATGACAACAAAAAAATTGTTAGAAATCATTACCATAACAATTTATCGCTGATTCTTCATTTACAAGCACTTTTTCTTGTTAATGTTCAAATTTGTTCAAATATGGCATGTTATATGCATATTTATTGTAACATTTACTTGGCAGTGACAGTTCAGTCCAATTTACTTTAACGTTATTGTACTAGTACAATAAAGTATTACTTTATGGATTCAAAACTGTTTAGATGCAAGACCTTTATGATTTTGTCGAACATAAAATAATTAATAAGTAACTTTAAAAAATGTAACAATCCAGTAATCTTAAAACGCCAAGGTGTATCACTCCTAATTTAATATGTTATAATTACTGTAATACTAAAAATATAATTTCAAAAACAGCAAGTTCCCTTAGAAAAGATGTTGGTTACTGCACCACCTGCTTGTGTGCGATCCTTTTTGGAGTTCTGTAGAGAAAACCCTGTGGAAGTGTTGAAGACCATTGCCACATGGCATGAAACTATGGTTCTTTGTCCAAAAGAGAGTCGATGGAATGGAGGCGAAAAGGAAGAGCACCGCCTAGAAAGTTCAGGGCCTGTTAGACGACAAAAAAGGTGATAGCTAGGTTATTCTTTATTGTGAGGGCATTCTTCTAATAGACTTTAAAGAACGCAATAGCACAGTTGATATGAGACTGACATCAGATAAAACCAAAAGCCGAGCTGTTTTTTGTCAAATAACAAAGACCAGATCGCTAAATCCTCAGATGTCAGAATTTACGCCTACGTCCGCGCTCAGTTTATAACCCCCAAATAAATGCAAAAACTAGTCGTTTCAATTTCAAACTAAAAGTGTAATATAGGTCATAAATACAAAAACTAGACAGTTTATTATTTAAAATTGAAAGTGCCAAATACGCAAAAATTATTTCGAGCAACGGATCTTCGCCGGCAAAAAAATCCTTTATGAAAAGCCACCGCCCGCGCGTTTATCATACAAAACAAAGAGCTTATTAAATCAGCGTATAAGATAAGCGCGAAGGGGTGAAAGTCAGCTGCTCCAGGTAGCATACGGCGGAACCGAAACCTCGCCAAGTCACAACAAGAAAGGAGTGCGTTCAAAACATCTACCCTGCAGCACATATGAGAGGGAACCCGTCAGAATTTAGCTAGAAGCATCGAGTTTGTAGTCAAAAAACTCCAAAACAAGAACGCTGTACGATGCGCATCAAAACGCAATTACAACTGAAGAACCAAAAGATTTAGAAAAAAAATAAAGAATTCACGAATAAATACTAAAATGTCTCACTCCCTAGGAACTAATCAGAGCCAAGGAGCGGTTAAGACAAAGCAGCGGACCCTTTACAAGCAGGAACATTTGAGGAGCAAAACATTCTATATTGACTATGGACTATATTGAAAAATAAAATTTAATTGTAGGTCTACGCCGCTTCTTTCATAGTCAAGCCTGGAAATTTTGGCGTTCACCTCTTACATCCATGTACTTGTGATAGCTAAATAAGTATTACAATTAGCGAACCGTATGTGTATTAACAATTTATACATGCACTGGTTACCATTCTAACGTTAAATCCTAGAACCTAGTAAAAACTCATGGTAACCAAGTCGTTCTAGTTGCAGTTCACAGTAAGCAATTAGTATTGATCCAGTTTAATGGCTTGTAGGATCGGTGTTTGAATTTTCAGGATGTGTATGACCAATGTAAAGTAGAGCATCTGTGGTATAAAGTACAACTCAATTCGGAATATCACAGCCAGGTACCACCAATGTGCAGTTGGAAATGATAATAAGTGCTTGGCACAATAAGGTTCGAAGTCGTACCCAGTACCTACCACCAGAGTGTTATTATAGAAGGAACAAATTATGTTTCCTAAAAAACCAGACAGGGAAGTAAACAATTATTCTCCTTAGCATAGAATTTCGGCTTAGACCGCGTAGTATTTGTATATGAACACCCAGCATTTTCTGGCTTAATGTGCCTTGCACCTTGTGAAGTCGAGCAAAAACCCGCGCGATGGCCATGCTCTTTGGTGGCTCGTGTTGTTTGAGTATCTTGAGAACGAGGATACTTAGGCAGATTTGGCCGTTTTGCTGTTTGTGAATATGGATGCACAAACAGCAAAACGGCCAAATCTGCCTAAGTATCCTCGTTCTCAAGATACTCAAACAACACGAGCCACCAAAGAGCATGGCCATCGCGAGGGTTTTTGCTCGACTTCACAAGGTGCAAGGCACATTAAGCCAGAAAATGCTGGGTGTTCATATACAAATACTACGCGGTCTAAGCCGAAATTCTATGCTAAGGAGAATAATTCGAGTAACCGCGAAAGCCTCAAACAATACATAAGTAAACAATTAGACCACAATTTTTCTGCAAATTATACTCATACGAGTAGGAAATTCGATTTCGACTAAAATATTTTGTGTGTGTTCTACTCTTGAAGATATTGCATAAAATATCCGCAAACCAAATTAATAACAATTATAATAGACTTTTGAGGTCTACCGCAGCCTGTGAAAGGCGGTATGTTACAGTAACCGCAATACCTCCTTAATAGGGCGAACAATAGAAGTATTTTAATAATCTGTAACCGCGAATAACACGATAATTACCGTAACTGCATCTACTGCAACCGCATTTCTTACAACTTTAAGCGTCACATTACTTCCGCATCTTTTTACTGCAAATTTTGATAAGTCATATTTGCACTGTTATATGAATTTAATTTCAGTAATAGGAAATTAGAAAGAGTAAAAATTTAAAAAAATCAATTTTATGAAGAAGTCTATGTAATAATAACACATATAACTTAAATTGAAGTTTAAATACCGATATATCGATATTCAATAAATATCGATATTCGATATATCGATATATCGATATGTCGATATCTGATATTTCCATATATCGATATATCGATATGGAAATAATATCGATATTTATCGATATATCGCCCAGCCTTACTGCTGAGTGCTGACTATCAAATATTATGTACAATTCCCCGATGTGAAAAAAGTGTAGCATAAACAAAAAAACGCCCGAAAAGGATTTATCCACACAAATTAAATCTGCAGACTTGCACAATATTTTTAAATTTAGGGACTTTCCAAGAAGTCCTTATTTAAAAGTTGCAAAATGCAATAGGTACGTGTTAAATTCGGCGAACCAACTTACGGAGTACGAATATACTTTATATCGTTATCAATGTTATTATATTGTATTGCATTAATTTAAGAAAATAAATTGTACTTAGTAATATATGTGTTAAAAAATGTGAATAATTAAAGTATATTTCTATCTTGCTAATTATATGTGTTACAAAAGTAAATCATTAACAAATATTAGGTATTTATTTTACTGTAACATGAGATGTGTATGTATGTACAGCTGTACACCACAATCAATGCATAATTATAACTTTACTTTCTGAATAGCCAAATTCAGTTTAGATTAAGTTCGAAAATGGTTATACAGCACTCGAATGTTTTAAAGATTGCCTAATAGTTAACAGAAACGTCGTTTTTAGTGCACCCATATTCATATCGATTTTTGAAAAGACAATTTATGAATGTAAAATCTTGTTCTGCGTGGTTCTTCTTCTTCTTCTTCTTTCTCAGCCTGTGTTCGACCACTGCTGGACATAGGCCTCTTCCAATTGTTTCCATTCTGCGTGGTTACAATAGGTCAATATGTAAAATAACATAGTAGATCATGAAATATTATTATTAGGATTATTAAAACAAATTGAATTTATGGCACTTCAAATTAAGCGAAGGTTGTAAAGGGTGTTTTATTAGAGTGATAGAACTTTAAATTGAAACAAAACACAGAAAAATGTTTTTAATATCCATGAAATTGGCTTTATTTGAAAGATAATTTTATGGCATTTATGTTTGAATATGATTTCGGGCATGTGACCGTCGCGGCTGGCGTGTACATGACGTAATCTGGAGGTCCAATTTTCATACACTCTTCGCAGTAAATCAGGCTGTATTTCGGCAATAACGCGTCGAATGTTGGCTTCCAAGTGCTCAATTGTTTCCGGTTTATCGACTTAGACATGCGACTTTACATATCCTCAAAGAAAATTATCTGACTGCGTCAAATCGCAAGAAAGAGGTGGCCAGTTAACAGATCCATTTCGTGGATCCATTTTGTGGATCTGTTAATTGGTCACCTCTTTTCGTGCAATTTGAATTCAGGTTACAGGGGTGGAGTAAACGAATTGTTTCAAGTGACCACCAACTTTGCCATACACTAAAAGCATATTAACTCTCTCAGAAAGGATTTATAGTATTAAACACGTATGGGTCAAAGCCACCACGAAACTGATTGATAAATCCGTTTTTAAAATAGTGCACTTTGTCACAAAACACCTGCAGCATTGTCTTGCGATAAGAAACTCGGATTTGAACAAATTCATCCTTGAAAGTTGCGTAACTATTTCAATTTATTTTACGTACCAGTGGCATGTGTAACCATTTGCGAGAAACTTTAATAAATTCATGGGCGCAGGAACAGAGGAACGGCAAGGGGGGCAAATGTCCCCTTATAGAATATATATCGGGGAGAGGGGCACTATTTGCTCCCTGATATATTGTATGGGGTTCTTAAAAATGTTTACATACAGTTTCCACATTAATCTATACGAGATGCTAACATTCGTTGTTCTACTGTAGGTGGTGCAGAAATAAACCACGAAGAATTTATTAAACACGTCTTTATTTTTAGGTAAACAGCGGAGAATTCGATATAGTCCATTTTTCTTTCATATGGAAATGCAAATGTCAACATTCTAGGGAAACCATTGACAACAAGCATTGTCACTAGGCTGCATTGTGCTGTTACATAAACTTCTTATTAGTTTTGTGGTGAGTACAGGTTTCGTTCGACAAGTCATTATTTTAAATTGTAGCTTTGGCTACTATAAACTTCAAGTGTAATTTTATAATTTGGTTTTAACTAGTTAGGTAGGCATTGCACTAAGGACAATTGTATAATAGTCAGAAATAGAATTTAAAGTAACTACGGTGTCAGCCAGTCAACATAAAACCGAACGTCATTGAAAAAATATTAACCAGAAGCTTATGTACCAACACAATGCAATGGTTTCCTTAGATTGCATTTTCATATGAAAAAAAAATTCCGTAAAGGGGTTTACACGATACTTCTCTCAAATCACATCAATCTGCAACAAAATGTAAATTACATTAATTTGCAAAAAAAATGTAATCCTCTGGGATTCGAACTCTAGTCTGCCGCTTGGATCTCCGCTTGCATCCGCTTGCACAACTGAGCTACGGCCGTGTTCGAATTGTGCGAGTTTCTGCTGCGTTATAAAAACATCATACCATTCTGTCTCACTTGATAACGCTTGAACTATGTAATAGTATATTAAAGTATGAGTGGATAACAAGGTCTTTAAAACACGCGCGAGTTTTCGAGCACGACGGAGTAGCCGGAGTGCTCGAAATAGAGCAAGTGTTTTAAAGATCAGTTATCCACGAATACTTTACGCTATTTTTTATTATACCTCCAATACTGGAAATAAATTACGCACTAAAAACTTAGAAATAATTTTGGTCGTGATAAATCGAGAGGGCATAATAATATTGCTACTATAGTTACGAGAATTAATTACGTTTTTGTCGCGTCCATGTCCGTTGTTGCATTCAGTCGTTTCCTTGACAACCTTTAAAGCTCGGCGAGCTTTAATCGCCTGTATTCGCACGCTCAGGCGTGCTTTAAATGGCGATTTTGATGCAGGTGTAATAAAAAAATTCTTATTTTTATCTTTTTCCCAGTTAAAACAAAAATAAACAAACTGTTATTTTTTAAGCTGCTCACCCACGCAAAGTATCGTTTTCATCCAACAAATAGTTTTTGAGCTACACTGCCAACATGCAGACAGACGAAGTTGAGGAAAAGCATTTTAGCTTATTTGTAACTATTATAGTTATTTACGTGTCAAGTACATACATGTAGGACTTTTTTCGACGAGTCTGTTTTATGCAGAGCGAGCGTAGCGTAGCGATAAAGAGAACCATTCAAATAAAATCTGATTATGTACGAACTGCAGGCAAAGCTTTACGTTCGAATGCACTGCAAAAGATTTCGTTTTATCTACCATATCATTTATATTAGACACATTAGAAAATTCAAGTTGCTATTGAAACATTGACAATTTCGAAGTGTGCTTGTTCTAGGTTAATTGCGTTGTTAACATCAAGAATAACTGCCTATTACCGTAAGGTATTAAAGATGAATTTCTTTTTATTATTTGTAAAGTTTTCAGTTAATGTAATCGTCTTTCTTTATTTGAATAAAATGACATTTAGTTTGATAATAACTATTGGACATTGCCCTCCGCCGTTCTACTGTATTTTATGAACTAAAGTTGCACTTTATGGACGCTAAGTAATACTATAATAATGGGTTTACAGAACAGTAGAACATCAAGCTTAGTCATGTTAAAACATTCAAAAAAATATCCCCCCCCATAATTACAATATTCGATAGGGCTATAAGTGGGTTGTTAGTAGTAGTAACTTTCTTCAAACGAAATGTATCGTTGCATACATAGTGTTCGCTTGAATGGTAATATACGTAACCTATCCTTGCTTTCCCTAATTTAATCTTATAATTTTATATAACCTCTTTCAACGTAAGTGAATCTAACCTAACCTAACCTCACAAATATTATCATTCACATGTAATGTGTACCACATCATTAACTTATGATATAAAGAGAATTGCAAGAGACATTTCCAATCAAAAGCAAGTTAATAGATTACCTTGAAAAATATTTGTAAAAGCGCTGCAGGAAGTACAATATTAAAAGAAAAATTACTTATCCTTCAATCTAAGCTAGTACTTAATTACGCAATCCACAATATGCAATACCTGACCAAAAGGTCTCGACACAATATGGTAACTGAAAACAGATAACGTAAATATTTACCACACAAAAACATCGTTGTCTTATTGTACCGTATAATATAATTTTGTTAGGTAGATGAAGATAAATAACTACAATAAGAATACTTTCTCCTCCTTTAAACTTAACCACAAAGGAGCATTGTTGTCAATTGTGGTAACAGATTGTATACATACAGCCAAAGTGTAAAATACCTTGGAAGAAGTCCGTTACCAAGAAATTCAAGTGCAAGACACACATTTAATTTTGCTTCTTTGCCACCAACGAAGGACGCTGCACGGTATCACGCATTTAGGACGTATCACCAGGTCCAACAGTGGTATGGAATTGAAAAAATGCACAAGACTGGGGCTGGAAAGTTGGCACGAATGAACTCACTCCAGTAACAATGACAGAGAATCCATCACCCGATACTTTATTAAAAAAGGATGCGGCGGAGCATGTGGCTGCAGGAAAAGTGGGATCAAGAGCTCTATTCTGTGTAGATTCTGTAATGGCCAATCATGCGAAAATGCACCAGAAGTTCACATCGAGAATGGGGACGAAAATGAGGACATTTCATCAATGGAAGTCCCAAGTCTCAGAAGCAATGACTTCGAAGATAACGTTGCTGATAAAGAATTTTATGGAGACGTCAACATCTACCGACCGGGGCCTTCAAAAATTAAAAAAACTAAATAATATAATCGCGAACACGAAACATCACTAAACTGGAGCATCTGTGGATTGGGCCTATACCTACTGGGGATACCACAATAAAAAAAGCGTCATTAACTCTACCTCATGGTGATGTGGAAATGAGTTTACTATACGTTTATCAAATTATAACTACGTAACGAATAGCCATAAATAATACAAGAAAAAATGTTTAAAATGAGAAATTACACATTTTTTTAGAGAAATGTTCATCTTTCCGCCGCTGTAACTCCTTTCATATTAGACTTAGAAAAATAGTCTTCTTTAACTTTGAATTAGACTTTCTTGGCGTAGGATCTACCGTTGTGGAGTCATTTGGTAAAAACCAGTTTTTAGCACCTTTAATCCAAGATGGCTGCTAGCGCGGCACCCCTCCAAGGTCGAAAACTTGGATTTTTCATTAGTATCTCGACCTAAACAACATATATAAAAATCGTTTATACTCCACCTTTTGTAAGGCAAAAACCTCTACTGAATGGACTGTTAGCTAAAATTTAATTTTTCAATGTTTTGAATATTTTTCAAAAGGTCACATACCAAAACTTAATATTAAAATTATTTTTTTTATATAAAGTTTTAAAGATTTATAATTGTAAAAATTAATATAAAATGTTAATTGCTCGTCTAGATTTTTTATTATTTACCGAAAAGTTATACGTTCGCATAATGTTTACGTTTTTGATGCAATGTACTATTTAGGAGAAATATTTGTCTATGATAATTAATATCTATTTAAATGGCTTCTAAAAACTCTAATATAGCCCTGTTAATAAATTACAGCAAAAATCCTGTAAATATTCGTTTGCAGTTGTCTAAATGAGAAGATTTTTCTTTATCCAGTTTACATGTTCTAAAAAGTCTTCTCATCCAGACAACTGTAAAAGAACGTTTACAGGATTTTTGTAACGGTAATTCGTTAACAAGGTTAGATTAGAGTTTTTAGAAGCCATTTAAATAGATATTAATTAGCACATTGCATTAAAAATGTAAAACTTATGCGAATATATCACTCTTCGGTAAATAATAAAAACCTTAACGAACAATTAACATTTTATATTATTTTTTACAATTATAAACCTTTAAAATCTTTACATAGAACATTTTAATTTTGTATGTAAAACCGAAAAATATTTAAAAAATTGAACAAATAAATTTTAGCTAAAGTTAAAGAAAAATATGTGTTTTCTAGACTCGAGATTGTTCAGTTAACTAAAACTAACACACTCTAAAAAAATCTCATGAAACCTTACTTAATTTTCGAAAAATACCACTTTTTGGATTTTGACAATTTCGAAAAAGGCCAATTTTCTAAATAAGTAAAAGTCACTCGGTATCTACGATAGGGGCTACATAGGTTTTTAGACAAGCACAAATTATTGTCGTAAAATGCTTTTGAATAATCAAAAATAAAAATTTTTCCTATATGATGGCGGTCACTGTATACCCAATAACGGTAAATGTCCCCTATTTCTCCTATTCTTCTCTGGGTATTAAAACTATAGAAAGTGCTTATAATTTCCAAATTTTGTCATTTTTCGTTAGTAAATGAAGCAAGCTGTATATCTCTGTATTCTTAAAAACTATTTCAATAAACTTTCGTCGAATAACTCATTTAACACCTCTAAATATAACTGGTTTTCAGATTGAATTTATTCCTACATTTCTCGGTTCTTTTTGTGTCAGCAATAGCTGGATTTTTATTTTCTAAACTTAGTTTTTTGTCGTGATCGGTATTTTCAGGTGTGTAAGTTCGCATTTTAACGACGTTTGTTTTTGTTATTCCTTTAAGTAAAGCGTTTTAAGTGCCTTACCTTGTTTTCTTATATTCACACCCGCACAGTTGGAAAACAGATGAATTTAGGGTTATCCAGTAAGGTAAGTATTAAAATAAATCTCTTTAAAAGGGCTTTTCAAAAATACTAAAAACTTTAAAAACTTTTGAAATCATTAAATTTGCAGACACCTTGTATAGCATGAATACACAGAGCCACCATTTTACACTAGAAAGGCAATTCACAAAAAACGTAATTTTTTTAAATTATTAGTATTTCAATGCAAAACTTTTAAGCTTCCTAAATATAGGGTAATAATTTTGGTTCGCCACACTTTTTGAGCCACCCTGTATAATTAGAAATATTTTAGTAATATGCAACACCTTCGTACCTACAATTTGTATATAAGCTATTTTGATGTAAATCTCGTAGATATTTTCCACACCGAGTCGTTGACGGATCCTGTAGTAAATGTCCAGTTACATGCGGTTGTATTGTATTTACTTAAATCTATTACTAGCGATAAGCCCCCGTTGGGGGGTTAGGTGTATATGTGTATTAAATGGTCGAGCCATCTAGAATAATCTCTACCAACTGAGGAGTATAACTGAATATGTGTAGATACTGTCAAACTCGCCTCCACCCTAAAATCTGTTAAATCGATGCTTATTGCACCATCTGTTGGATCGACCACTTATACATGAGGATACCTACTCGCCTCCGATTTTTCGTACCGTCAACAGACAGACAGACAGACGGAATTGAGAAAACCTGTTTTTCGTCATCTCGTGACCCTGAAACGAAGATCTGAAGAAATTTGGGACGGTAATTTTTTCGCGATTACAATACTTTCAAACGAGGTAAGTAACAATGACTTGCTCCAGCTAGTTTTTCATCGAGACAATGGTGGTTTGAGGCACCTGACACGGGTTTTTTGCTACTTCAAAATAGGGGTACGTCAAAAGTTAATTATAAATCAAACTCAAACTTTACCACATCTCTAACCATAAAGAAACATCAGCGGGGTAGCAGAGTAAATGGTGAAATGAGGATATTTATCACTTACCGTACCCTTCAGCAATTAATTTCGTTAAAAAATACGTTTTCTATGTGCCGCGAGCCTTACAACCAGAATAATAAAAATACATACAAACTAATTTTTAAAACGCTATAATGAGCACACCAAGTTAGACGAAATTCTGGTGCAGTAATATTCAGATCAATTACAATTAATTATTATTTCTCTTTGTGACGTGAGAATAATACAAACTATGGAAAGTCTCTAAATACGCAAACGACAGCCAGGCATTAACATTCTTTGAAGGGCGCTGCTAAATCGTACAGTAGTATATAAATTTAGACGGTAATACTACAAACATAAATCAAAATATAAGCATTCAAGCACTTCAGAAGGGACGACGTATTGGCGACGCAAAAAACAAAATTTACACAGCATGCAAGAGTCACTGAAATACATATATTTTAGTATATCAGAGATGCAGAATTTGTTGCGATACCTCGAGCCATGGAGAGAAGGCAGTATCCAAGCCATGGAGAGAAGGCAGTATCCAGCAGTTTGTTCACCAGATGTACTATACACTTAGAACAATCGAGAAGAAGGCGATATGGGTACAGGTAACCGAGAGATGATCGCAAATGATGACACCTGGGGCGAAAAGTGTAGCAGGGTGCACAAAGAAAACCCCCCAAAAAATAAAATGGTGTTTATTTTTTCTTTAACTGAGAAATAGATAAAAGTAGCAATTTGCACATACCGCAGGCTTTACCCTGGACAAAAATGGGACTCAACAGATATAAATGCTGCAAAACAGAGAAAGGCGTAAACGAAAAATGCGTTCTATTTAAGACAGCCGCGACGCAGAGGACGCGAGGACTGCTCCGTGGCGCATATAGATAACCGGTGATGTGCTTGCAATAGTCCGTCAAACGTTGGAATCGCATTTGCAGCCACTGTCGTTCGAATTCCACCTCCGGTAATGTTTTTGTTTTCATTTGAAAATTGATGTGATTTGGATTATCAAGTGTTTTCTTTTATTATTTCAGTATTATTAGAAACGTGAATATATGTTTATCCCTAGTTTACCTTGACTTTTAAAGTTATTTAGAGTCACAACTTCCATTTGCTAAGAAAGTTCTGAGTAAAGCCCTTTACAGCTTTTTATTGTTACTATCAAAAATGTATGTATTTTTGGGTTTTGAAAGACATTATTATGACGCCCTTGTGTCTTCGTTTTAATTTTTACAATTAAAGATATATCTTACAAGTTTAAAAGCATATAAATTATATAAAAATGTTCTATAAATTCAATAAATGGAAAATATTCAAATTACACATGAAATCTAAAAATTGAATTATTGTAATGCTTGTGAACTGAATATGCATTCCAAATTCCTAGTAATAAAATTTAAACATCATTTATTATGAATTAAACATTTATTCCCATTGCACAACGATTTTAATTATTTATTATTGTAACTTTTTCTACATCGTGTAGCCACATTTTACATATCACATAATAATTAAAAAACTAAAACCGAATTTACTATCATGTGCAACATTAAATATCTACATTGCTAACCTTTTATCACTTTACAAAATATCTAATCTTAAAGATGGTTCATGCTTTTAAATAACCATGACGTTGCGTTAGTATAACAATATTTCCGTTTGAAAATTAATTCATGCGCCTCTTCCTAGAGAAATTGGCTCGTTTTTGCATATTTTCCAAAAATCGTTATATGGTTTATGATTTGGCAGGGCGTTATATTGAGTAATTACATTATGAACTTAGACACTGCCCCATTCACTACTTGAAATGAAATTAGTCAAAATTATTTAGGTGCGGTTCGTACTTAAATCAGGAACTGTACTGACAAACTCTACAGTTTCTAAAGAATTCCATTTATTAATGCTCTTATCGAAAATATACTTTAAACCAGTTTAAGCTAAAAATGCGATTACAAAATTCAGATAAGTAGTTTTGCAAATTTCAAACCATTTAATTAACTTAGATGCAGTATTGATAAAATTGTGTTGCTTGAAGCATTTTTAAACAAACTAAGTTCGAATTATTACCAATGTGAGCCAAACTCTAAGTCAAAAACTTCGATCGCAGAGTTAATTTGTATTCGATCTTTTGTTAGACCCGTTTTTGTGCCTTATATTAAAATTTAAATTCCGATACTTTTGAAATTTGTCAAGGTGGTGAATGCAACTCACCCATGACCACAAGACGGCGACGGGGTGCAAATAGTGCAGGTCCGAGCCTTCCTTGTCCCAGTGCAGGCAGTTAAATGTAAATGGACATAAACTTACTGACCTGTAAATCTCGTCCATAATAATAATTGTATTCACCGGGGGTGCCACCTCCCTGACTCCTCCGTACTTCCGCGAGTGACATTACAATACTTGGCCTTGCATCAGTCAGCATCAACCCTTTGGCACCTCATCGCTGCCTTTACTGGTTGGGTTAGCTGTCCGTAATTTTCGCTAGTACTGCGCAATAGTAATCCACTAGACTATGTTAACTATTGTTACAACTCATACAGAGTCGGTAAAAACCTGAAAGTTACTGGTCTCTTGACGTAAACTAATTACCGTAAATTTTGCTAGGTTATAGCGGAACCACGTGCTTTCCGCGTATCACCGTGTTAAACCTCGTGCTTTAGCGGGATCCATACCTTCGATTATCACATAATCGGCCAGTACGAGCAAAGAGGGAAAAGAGGGCTCATAGAACCAGTTTGTGATTAAAACAGGCCACTGGCCTATAATGAGAGGAAGAAGAAGAAGAAGGCTCGTACGAACAAGAAACTCTTACGTCTACCGGACATTGTAATTGTCAAAAAGCTACCAAACATCATTCAACTGACTACGATACGTACATGCTATTCTACCTAATCTAATTCACTACCTATGTATACGCATGGCCGCGCTCGCAGCTTCACCTCGCATTATTGCGACTTAACACATTACAAATGATTATTGGTTCGCATACTCGCAGGGCGCTTGCACCAGGAACAAACTACCCAAAACACCCGCTTTCACGAAACACGTCTAGCCCTTATCACTGCACCGAACGTTCCCCCAATCTGAATTAAATTTCTATCCCAGTACCCCTCGATACGAATTCTTTCGCTGGTCAAGCATGAATTCAAACACGGAACCGCGACCCAACGCCTAATACATTCGTCAAGATTATATTACATTTCAAGACTCAAAATATTCCAGAAATGGCAAACATTTTACCTCAAAGTTTATATATTCTTTCAGTACATCATTAATTTTGACAGAAATATTTCGATATACAAACATGGGTTGTCTGACAAAAGGCAGTCCTTCATATTAGTAATTTAATTGTAACGGGTATTAGTTAAAAGTACAAGGAATAAATAAATGTATTCATAGTATTCATTTTGTTATATTTAGTCTTACATTGTATCACCTCAAATATGTTTCTCCAATTTTGTAGAAAATTATTTAAAATATATTTTATCGTTTACGTACATGAATTTAAGATATGCACCGTGCATATGACATGCATATTTTATCGAGATATGTTCACATTATTATGGTTTTGTTAAACCTACATATATCTGCTCATAACTATCATGATCTCTTTGTGCCTTGGTCATAAAATATTAGCATTTTTACAAATAGCGCTGAACGAAATTAGCATGATGTCAATGTTCCCATCACAAAAAAATTATATTTTCAACTTCAGGACATTAGCATCTCTCGTCTGATGAAGCTGTTGGCCAAACTGGCTAATTGTCAAGAATATGGCCATTGCCATAATCATATTAACAGCATCATTAATATTCTCGTTGAAAGTTGCGCCCCTTTATTACCATAATAAAGCGTTCTACTTTACACGTACAGCGGGCGTAAAAAATTAGGAGTGAGTGGCGTTTACAGCTTTATGTGCACCGATTCCAAGTATTTTAACGAACTGTTTAATTTAAAACCGACGAGTTCAAATGCACCGCAGCGTCTAGGCTTTACGCATTTAGTTCTAACTGCGAGAAAGCAAGCATGCAAAAAGTTCGGTCTGAATGTCAGCATTCTAAACAGAGCGTTGGAATTTTGAAGGACAGCTCCAAATAGTTGCAAATGGAGGAATTCTAGTGTGGTTGAGAAACATGCACGACTTCTTATTGTAATGCCTTTGTAGAATTAGAAATAGAACACAGATGAGGCCTAGAATTTAGCTAGACTTACTAAACTCCTTTGAACTTGACAAATTGTCTTTGTCAAAGCAAGAAATCAGGTCTACTACTTCGTTTTTATCTTTACTGCAATAGTTTCCGTTCGTACAGTTAAATACAAAACTTACAACATGCATTTTCGGTTGCAACTTAATATATAGGGTGTTATGGAAATGAGTGCAAATATTTTAACCCGTAATAAAACTCGCTAAACTGAACAACTTCTTCATTTATCATTTTTTAGAAAACGCCCTCAAAACTGAGTTAAAATAATATTTTAATTTAATGGCACAAAACACAAAAACATTTCTTTGATATGCAAACCAACAACTGCATAGGTACTGATAAAACCTTTAGTTCACATCTGGTCACCAACGTACTTTATCAATTGAGGTATGTAAGTTAGTGACTGCATGTTTTTTGTGCAAGAACTTTATAGTCTTAATATACTTGTGTCGTTCACCTTTAACTTAGATTTGCTTACCAAGCGCTCGTCAAATTCAGGGGAGATAAATGATTGAGAAAATATGCGATTAAATGAAAAACGATAAATAGAAAGGTTCTTCATTTTGGTGAGCTCTATCACTGGTTAAAATATTTGCACCCTGTACTGCCCCACGCTCACAGTTTTTCCATAAAAGGTAGAAAAGTAGAAACATAAAATAATTTGCGTAAAACTCACTCCTGTGTCTAAAAACCTTTTCAGAATTGAACTACTTCTCGCGCGTAGAGAGAAATATGCAGTAAATGCGCGAGGGAATGGCGTCACCTCTGTGCACATTACAAAATCAAAGCACGGGAAAATTAGCTGTAGCAATAGTACTAATTAGCGTTACTTAAAACCTAAATTGACCACTTTTAGGTCGAAACAAAATTAAAAATTCCTAGGTTTTTTAATCCAAATATCTAAAACAGGAAACTTATCAGCAGCTTGTTTTTCCATATTTTGAATGTTGAATAAGTAATTGTGAACCTGTAGCTACTTTCAAAAGACGGTAAAGGAGGATTACGGGAACTCACGAAAAAATGCCAGTGTCCCCATTTTTGTTTTTAGAAGCACATTGGCCTATGATATCAATGTATCAATGATCGTTAAGCACAGTAACTTCGGCACGCCACTGCTAGAGGACACTAAAGTCGCCTTAAGCGATACATTTGTTAATGACACATTTCCTCAGTGTAAAAATGGTGTTAATTAATTAGTTGGTCGTGTGCTGTCAAAATATGAGAAACTGGATCTGCTGTCGACTTCCCCCAAATAATAGTATACTCATATTAGCTGATTTATGAGCATGTCTATGGCAGTATTTCATACTTCAATTTTCGAGTACGTCTATTAATGATTTGCAGCAGAATTTAGAGCTCAGCCGTATCTAGAAATATAGCGGTTGACGTGTAGGCTCAAATAGCACTTCTCCATTTCCAAAATTTGGAAAAATGGAGAAGAAAACAGACATTTTCGGAATATTCGCGTTCGTATTCTTATCAAGAACGCCATTTCCAACAACTTGTATTTGAAATCTTTGTTTGTAAGTCAAATAGATTCAGAGCTAGAGCAGCGGAAAGTGAAGCGCAAGGCGATTTTTGTCTGTTTTCAACATATCTTTCGGTGGTTATTGATTGCAAATTATATTTTCATTATGACTAATTATAATTTTTCAGTCGTCTTCACAATATCACAAGATTTGGGGTTCAGGTAGTCGTGTTGGACCCCATTGCTAACAGCCGATTTCTTACAAATTCCTGTTTGACTTGAATAAACATATTTTAAACAGAAGTTGTTAAAAATGACGTGCTTGATAAAAATAATAATCGGGATTTTGATTGCATAACTAACGGGAACGTACATATTCCTGAAATTCTGGTTTTGCCCGCCATATTTTAACTCCATACATTTATAAACATAGTTCGATATGAAGTAAGCTTGTTTTCATTAAAATAAATTTAAAAAAATTAGCAAAAGACTATTTATTAGATTCCCCGATGCTATATACTTGAATTCCACTCATCCCTATTTATTACTGCATATTTACGGAAGGCACAGTTAAATCCGTCGGTGTTTGTAACTTTACCCTATATTATTTTTAAAGTGTTGCGTTGGGGGGCAAACTTCTAAATAAATTGTCCATTGACAATTTTATGTCTCGATAAGATAAAGATTTACTTGAAAGACAAAATCAATTGCCATAAACTTGCAGTAAATCTACCAACACATTTTACAAGCCCAACTTTGTGGAGCAGCGGTACCACGTCTACTTAGTATTCGGGTGTCGTGTGTTCGAGTACCGCAACCGTCTGCTCTACTTTAGGATTTTATAAAATCCATTTAACCAAAAAATAAGTTTAACTAGACAACAATCACTATTCACCACAAAAAATGAGAGTACTTTGAAATTTAAATAAATCAGAAACGTTGTAATACTTGTAAAAAAAGTGCAGTATAACACTAACCATAATAACATCGAAGAAATACAATATAGGTTCGCAAGAGAAATTACTATCCCATAACTATAGAGAAAGTTTCAAAATCCTATTAAATAAGCGCTTAATAGAGGGGAAAATTTCAGAGTCTTGGCAAAATGCAGAGGTCATCGTACTATTTAAAAAAGGAGATAAAAACAACTTAGAGAACTATCTTCCGATTAGCTTACTATCCTACTTATATAAGCTACTACCAAAAATAATAACAAATAGACTGACAGACAAACTGGACTCATACCAACCTCCATAACAGGCGGGATCCCGCAAGGAATTCAGTACAATGGATCATCTACAAAGTATACGCACGTTAATCGAAAAAACGACGGAATACAATATACCCTTATATTTGGCTTTCGTTGACTACCAGAAGGCATTCGACTCGGTGGAAACGTGGGCAATCCTGAAAACACTAGATAACGCAAGAATTGACACTAGATACTCAACTCTCATAAAATATATTTATGACACGGCAACTATTACAACAGAAGACATGAAGACCGATAAAATTCAAATTCAACGAGGAATACGACAAGGGGACACGATCTCTCCGAAATTGTTCACGTAAGCCTTGGAGGATGTTTTTAAAAATTTGAACTGGCAGTATAAAGGTATTAATATTGCTGGAGTAAGACTCAATCACTTAATATTTGCAGATGATGTAATTCTGATTAGCACCTCAGCTAAAGTGCTAAAAACAATGTTAGAAGAACTCAATCAAGCGTCGACCCAAATCGGATTACAAATGAACCTGAGTAAAACCAAAATAATGAGTCCCGAACAAATACAAATAACCATCGAAAACCACACCCTAGAAAATGTATTCGAATACATATACCTTGGACATAGAATTCAATTGGGCAAAGAAAACCAAACTGCCGAGATTTCTCGAAGAAAGGGACTCTGTTGGGCAGCTTTTGGTAAACTCAGGTTCATTCTTGATATAGGTACCAATAAATCTGAAACGAAAAGTCTACGATCAATGTATGTTGCCAGTTCTTACATATGGCTTAGAAACAATGGCGTTAACACGGAAATCCCTACACATCCTCCAAGCAACGCAGCGCGCAATGGAAAGGATCATGCTCGGAATTAGTTTGTTATTTCGAGTGTCAAATTAAGGGATCAGAAGAAGAACAGGGATCACAGATGTGACAAGAAGAACAGCACAGTTGAAGTGGCGATGGGCTGGCCATATAGCACGACAAGAAAAAAGCAAATGGACCAACAAACTGATGGTCTGGCGACCAAGAAAGAGAAAGAGAAGTGTTGGAAGACCTCAGAAGAGATGGAGAGGCAATATCCAGAAAATAGCAGGGAAGAACTGAATACAAACAGTCTATAATAGAGAAATGTGGAAATATTTGGAAGAGGCCTATATCCAGGAGTGGATGATTCCGGTCTGAAAAGAAGAAGAAGAAGAAGCTACAGTCTATAATACAATATTGAATATTGTGTCATAAACATCAGAAAATACTTTAAATTAGTCAATGAGAACACAATTCAGCTGATATTGTAACGGGGACTTGACTTTCCGAATGCAAGTGCTTCTAGGTAGGGCAGTCGTCAAAATATGTACATTGATTTGCTTTGATTGATTAGACCAAGAAATGAGATGAACTTGTTCATCAATCACTATTACATCTCAATAAAACTAAACCTAATAAAGCATCATCTAAGAAAACGTATGTACAATATATCGTATACAAGGTGCTCCAACATGTTTGTAATTTCTCTGGTAGGTAAAATATTATCCCAAATTAAACATTTTTTAATAACCAATTCTCTAATCAGCGGGTAATTAAACAAATTCGCTTTTATTTAAAAACATTTCTCTTGCAATAATTTCAATCTAGTCATTAGTGTCCCTGAAAAGGACTACTTTTTACACTTGTTGTTGAAACAGGTGCTCAAAATTTCCTTCTTCTGGGGGCTTTGGGGGATAAAACTTAGCTTGCGAGTAGAATTCGCTGGAAGAGCTGCACTCGAAGGTGTGCTCTGGATGGAGCTTGATGGGCCCAAAGCCCTCCTGAGCTTCGGACGGGTTGCTTCTTCTGGATTCATGAATGACTTGAACTGGCCTGGCTTCGTCTTCTTATGCCCATTAAGGCCCCTTACCATTTGGATCATCTCCTAGAGAAATTTAGATGGGAACGCGACGGGGTTACTGCTCAGGGCAAAGACCCAGCGCCTAAATCACAAAGTTTAAGTGCACTGGGGGACAAACGTTGATTGTGACTTAAAATTGCGGCGCTAAAGTTTTAACATATGTATTACTCATGTTTAAATGTAATTTGTACAGAGTAAATGTCACAATATACTTAGTTTGAAACTTCTATCTTTCGGACGTCCTGTATTTTGTACAAAATGCGTCTACATTCGTTTATATTTTTTATATTGTTAGCCACTTTTTTAAAATATGTATAGAAAGAAGTTAGTATTAATGAAATATGTAGATGTGCAATTGCTACAAATTAAAATATGCAATAGGTTTAGCTCCTCATTGCAGTAAGAGCGTCAAGTTGCAATAAGCGAATCCTCCTTTCGAATCTATGGGCACGCAGATTTTCTCCGCAGTCTATTGGATCGGTACTGGACCAGTCACGTACATATTTCACATATGTAATGCTAATTCACAACTATGGGTGTAGTCAAAAGGCAACGTCCAATTGAAATGTATAAATATGATAAAAATATAAAGATATGTTATGGTTATTTAATGTCTATAGTTTTCACAATTTTAATTAGCGTAACTCATGATGGTTAACATAATTGATACAAGAGAAATATTGAAAACATGCAGCAGTGCATGCATTTTTTTTAAGAACAAGTGCGTAATTGGTCTTCAATTTAAAATAACTATCAATTGCCGATTCATTCAAATAGATCAGATCCAAACAGCTGACAAATACAAAATGTCTGCCAGTGCAGACGTTGCGCTTTGGCTCTACCGAGTTGCAAATTCGTACGCATTACATGTGTGAACTACGCAGCTCAGTCACCATTCGCCGTTGCGATATAAATAACGGCGCTCTTCCCCGAACACTGTTCCATGAAAAACAGTACCGTGTACACACACAACTCATGCTGCATACACAATACCTATAGGCTGATACGGTATCCCTGAGTTGTCATAGAATTAGCAGTGAAATTTTTCGAGTCACAGACTCGGACCTCTGGATGAAAATATGCCATACGTAAAACCAACAACCCTCCCAATTCTATTGGAGGGAATTTACTTTTCCATACTGTTACATTGCAATCACGCAGAAATCTACGTATAATTAAGATTTTTGCAAAAACACAAGCTTTTTTCTAGAAAATAGTGCTTATAAAATAAGTGTGTGTGCGCGTGCATACATGCATAAGAATTACAACACAAATGGCAAGTCCAATTAGACATAACCAGAAATTTGTTTATCAGGCTAACAATAATACATTTTTCCGAAAAGGAAAATAACAAGCGTTTTGTATTGTGCACATTAATTTTACTTTGCATTTTTACACCATATTATTGTGTCACAGTTTGTGTAAAACGATTTAAGCGAAATCATTATGTTCGGACTTTTTTATCTGGCCGTGATAGAGCTAAGTTTTTATTGTAGCCGCCTAAGCGCTGCTATAGGTATGCACGGGGCGTTTTTTAGCAGGTCCGGTGTACCGGGTTTCAAATTCCAGCCACTTTGGTATTTCGACATTGTCGAACTTGTTAGATTACTATTTGCCCATCTTAAGAGCGTCCTTTTCTAAATATTTTGGGCAAAATACGTTCCTCGATACTTTCAAGTAATTTGTAAACCCTTGTCGCCTGCATTTTAGCGCATTAAAAGAATTTAAATCTTAAACGCACAGCGGCTACACGTATAATTATTTTGACCTTCTGTTGGCCAATTAGCCAGCCGCCTGTACTACTGTGCTCTATGCTAAAAACGCACAAACTGGCGTGCTCAAACCGCATTGAAAGAAGCTCATGTTTCATTTGCCCTTTTTGGCTTTCAGTGCCTCGACAAGTTCCGAGTCGAGTTGTCTAGACGGTTAGGTGCTTTAAAATGCAATTGGAAAATCGGCATATGAAACTGCAAAACATTGCCCATTTAACCAAATCTCCATCTTCAATAATAAGAAATTTACCCATGCAATCCCACTCGATCTGGGACACACTGTATATCTTTCTCGCATGAAACCGGTACAATTTCATACAAATATATAGAAGATGAGCAATCTAAAAAAATAAAATTGTGTATTTTTGGGTTTGAAATAGAAGAAAGTAATAATTTTCATATAGGTCAGGCTTTACATTTGCCTCGACCGATGTAGAATTCATGTTGTTGCTGTATCATTCGTTTGCTGGGATATCCTTCACAATGTATGAGGTCCAGCAGCCGACGTGCTAGTTCTTTAGCGCTATCTAGGGTGCACGTGTAGCCTAGCTTCTGCTACGGACGCGAACTAGCTTTGCACCCCACTCAACCGATAGAGGATAAGGTCACAAAAGAGTAAAAACATTTCAACAATAATACCGCTCTGTTCAAGAGAGACACGCGCTGGACTGATTTGAAAGAGGTTTTATCGGTGCAGATACGATCCCTATGTAGGGGCGCTCTGCAGATGCGGCGGGTTCAAACCCCAGCGAAATACCTTTTTTTTATTTGAAAATGTATTTAATTTATTAGAAACGAGCAGATATTTTTACTCTTAACTTAATTTGATTTTTAAAATTATTTAATGTCACAATGTCGACGAGGGAAGTTCTGGGTAAAGCTTTATACAGATTTTTTATTTTTGTTCGAGTTTACTAGGATGTGCTTTATTACGTTTGGAAACAGGTCGAAATGATACATTCCAAGTTTGCGTTGAACTGTGTTCATCAATATACAGGGGGAGCTCATTATTTGATAGGCTTTTTTCCAATTGGTTACTTGAGCTTTAAATTGTGTAAATTGTTTTATATGTTGCGTAATTGTAGTTACATTGTAGATTGTCTATTTAACATTTGCAGTCATTTTAAAAACTCACTAAACGTAGGCTACTATTTTGGGTTTCTTTGAGTCTCAGTTAGCTAAGCAGTAAGGAATCGCACCTGAAGACTGAATTTAACAGTTGTGTTTAACCTTTGAGTGACTTTATCAGAATTTTGACTTCCTAAAACACAACCGGACTCCACGAGTAAGATAAACAACACTTTCTCGCGGGCTAGCTATGGACGATTGAGAGGTTTATTACTGTTGCCTCCCAACACAAACCAACCTGTGATAAGTGCTGTGTTGTCGTAAAATCTTATTTATACCGTAACAAATTATTAAAACGGGACTAGTGGGCCATTATCAAAGTGTCTTTAAAGTACCGAAATTCTTGAGATAACGACTTCAACCCTTTCTGAATAGCTTCCTACAGCATCGACTCTTGGGCAGTATTCCATCTCGCTCACACAGCGCGGTAGATGCTGAGCTTCCACAACGAATGAATATCGCTGGCTGCTTGACGGAACCACCGTTTGAAAACGAATTTGTCATACAATGCTGTTCTGCTGCTGATAAGTATTATGATTTATGTAATTGGCATGTTGTGAATTGTGTATAAATACCTATCTGCAGATTACTGAGCTATCAGACCACATTTTAGCTTTTTACAGTTTATAAAACCGGTTTTATACCGCAACATATTATTGTATGTTATTTTAAAATACGAAAATAGTTTTTGAAGTCTGAAGCTGATAATGTCCGTTGGCGTAGATTATAGAGTTTATAAATTTTCATATAAAATTCCTCTTTAATTTCTAAAACTTTTTTGAGGCGTTTAATTATAGCTGATGTTGGTCCTTTGAGCATGTCTCAACACTGTAAAATAAAAAATGTTAATATACAAACGTTTCGAGGCAAATCTATTGCCTTTATCGAAATAAAAACATTATAATAGGTATTATACATTATTTATCTTAGTAGTACATACATATTCATCCATTAATTCTAATAAATATCTTGTTTCAACCAGTTTTTAGCTTTTTTTAAAATAATTTCTTTTAAATTAAATTTAAAACTAGTAAACGCTGTAACACAAAAACAAACTACGAATAAATATCAAAACTGATTCAGCATTCAATTACATTTCATCTGGGAAACATCTTTTAAATGCCGTTAATTTATTTCTAGAAAATATGTAAATAAACTTTGGAAAATAGGACTCAAGGTGCTATAATTCTTTAAAACGAGCACATCACAATTAGAAAATGTAGCTATATCCTTGAAAATCGCATTCATTGAACCTACACAATGCGTTTTACATACCGTTTAACATTAACAGTTACAAGAACTATCTTGTCTAGCCATATATTGATCATTGTCAACACATTTTTACAAAACCCAGATTTCAACACACATTGCAAATTCGTTTCACCTCCCAAAATGTATCAGTTGCTGTTTCTGCAAGCAAAAATATACATATTAAATATCTCGACTTTCAGAAATATTCAGGTGTGTACAACCTAAAAGGAATTATAAAGCTTGACATGTTTATTGTTAAATTTACATACTATTTCCAACGTGGATTTTACGGGCAAAACATAAATAGCCATTTCAATAATTTTTTGAACCTTCTGAACTGTCCATCTTAACAAATTTATTAAAATTCATTATCAGTTTATTAAAATGAACGTTTGAAGATAAACTATTTTTGTTGTCAACGCAACAAAGATTAATAAATTAGTTTACCTATATAACAAAACTTGTGCATATTTTGCGGTCTGGTACATTTAATGAGTTTTTTATGTTGATTAACCTGGCGTCTAAAGGTCTGGATGATTCACAATGATACTGTTTCCTGCAATCATAAGGCATACTATACAATGTTGTTTTTCGTTATAAACGGTTTGATTTTATAATTATGAACTGCAAGGTATTTGTCATCCTAACATTAAAAATGTTCTAATAGGTCGGTGTTAAATAATATTGATTTTTGCGATATCTTATTTTACCTTTATGTAGACAAGAAAACTGCCTAAAAATGTAGAACTTAAATCCAGTAAGAGTGAACTTTGTTGCAAACACCATACTTTACGATATTCTCTCCTTCTACTATTGAAACACTTTCAGTGTGGCGTCTTTTGGCATACCAAAACAAGCTTGAACTACGTAAATACTGTCTCCTTCAAATAATAGTACTATATTACCTTACAAGGCATGTAAGTGATACTTTGCAGATGAGGAGGCTTGTTGAAGAATACGAGGACGCTAAGCGACCGAGTACTTCTTCAAAGCCTCCGAGTCAAGCATAGACACTTTCATGCTGTGTAATGTATTACATTTCTTCTGAAATCTCTTTGTAACACCTAGTGCCCGCAGGCTTCAGTAGCACGGATCTACACCGCTCCACGGTTCCAGCCGTCGCCAAGAGAGAGCGCCAAGCGTACCGCTCGATACTCATGTTTCAACCGCGCTCGCTTAAAATCTCGCGCCAGCAAATCATTCACCTTACTTATAGTGACAACGTTTTAATAGAACAACGCTGCCAAAACTATTTAATATTGTATGTGCCAGGCCTTACAGAACTTTCTGCAAATAAAAAGAGTCTTGAAGGAAGCTGGAGGATTTTATTAGGCCTTACAGAACTTTCTGCAAATAAAAAGAGTCTTGAAGGAAGCTGGAGGATTTTATTTTCTCTCCGACATCTTGAAAAATTTAAAAATAGAATCAAGGCGCATGGTGAAGGTGACCGGTTACCTAGGTGATGTAAAGTAAAAATGATTAGTCTTGCAAAATTCTCAAAAGTGCCTAGTCTTGTAAAGTGACACTTTCAAGATCAAACTGAGTGTTGACATGGCCCGCTTTCTTGACGATTTCAGGAAAAATTTACTTTGCCTTTTAAGAAAATGAAATATTAAAAAGTAAAAACATATATGTATTATCTGTAACCACTTTGACCAACTGCTGTAGAGGCTGGTGCTTTGTAAGCTAGCATCTGGCGGTGCAGTGCTCAGCTTGTCCCGGTTTCGAGTTACAAAGTTGGAGCGCGTTCTTTGAGCTTGCGTAGCAACCATTGTGTTAGGTCGTGTGCTGGTGATGTGTTGACCTCTATCTCGTAGGTCTGTAGTTCCGAGTAGAGCACAGTTAATTTGGTGCCCAACTGTGAATGGTCACCGTGTGATTCAAACCGAGGATTTGCTTAATGCAAGGGTAACGCTGTACCAACTCCGCTACATGGCTTCTAATAATAAAAAGATATATATAGTACACAAATAGGCTGTTTCGTCCCATTCAATTAAAAATATGCAAGGGTTAATATGGATAATAACATGTGTAATTTACTTATATACTCCACAACGTAGAGTAATTTGAAGTAGGCTGTCTTATAGTGACATGCCTATTAACAAATTCAATCGCTGGCAGTAACACTTTTAACTCCTTGGACGAGCCCTCATATATTTTTCATTTCAACATCCCATATTTTTTCAAGAACAATAAGGACTATTGGTGCTGCAATACGAGAAGATGGAGAAGAAGAAAAAATAAAAAACAACAGCAGTATTATTACACATAATCTTTTCCTTAGTTGAATAATAAAAAGAATTAAACCAAGTTAAAGAAAATAGAACAATTGAGTTCCAGAAAGGGACGTCCGTAGTCTTGATGTAGTAGATGGCAGCCCCATCACCAGACATCATTGAGCCGGGTTAGCAGCCTACTAAAACTTAAAATAATATATTTAACGCCCGTAAAATAACGGCTATAGACGGACGGAAGAAATTGATGACGACGCCCTCATTAATAAACAACAAACGACAAAAATTAAAGCACTTAGAATAACCACATAAAGTATTAGATTGTGGACAGCTAAATATCAAGGAATGGTAACATAATTACAAATAATAAAACAGATAGTTAAGCAAAACAAAAAAGAAATGTCAAAACAATGTTATATGCCGAGATTAATTAATGTAGTACTTAACTCCGGTAAAAAACTATCAGAGTAGGAATTGTTGCAAATAAAAAATGCATCGACAATCGCCTGAATATCCAATACGTCAAGGAAAGAATATAACTACTAATAACGATGATATTACAAAATATAAAATTAAACAAAATAAGCATTTATGTCCCAGATGCAAAAAAAAATCAAAGATGAAGCAACAGTTAAAAATAGTATGGAAACCTTTATACAAAGAAACATCTATCTGAAAAAAACGCCATCCAACCATAAAATCCAAGAAGAAAATAATGATCACTGTCCATATACCCTGAATGTAAAAGGAGTAAAATTAGAGACAACACATAGAAAAACGTTAGGTTCTGGCGGTTTCCAGAACGAACTTTTAAAATACTGCGGGAAAAAGTTAATATTGTAACTAAGAACCCTTTTCAACCAATAATGAAAGAAGGCAAAGTTGCAAACGAATGGAGAAGTAGTATTAATACCAGCGAATTTTACTAAATTCAACATTGAAAATGTTTACAAACATATTACGACAACGCATAGAAGTAGCCCCATAAATGTACGAATAACAGTAAGGCTTTAGAAAAATTCGAAGCGTCTTAGATGCAATCTTTATAGTCCGGAATAGCCCAGGATATGATTTCTTATTATTATTCTTATTCATAATATCTTGACAGATGTGTTGCGACCCATTATTCATTTTGGATGTTACGAATGGCTCTTCTTAGTGTTTCAGCATCTTTGTCTACTGGAAGCCACATCAGCGGCTTCGCAACTGGTGTTGTTACTATTCCTTGTTAAATCTATCCAACGTTTTGATGATCGTCCACGTCTTCTTTTACCATCTGGTTCAGTTAGAACTACCACCCTTTCAATATTGTGTTCAATGCTTGGATATGTCCTGTTATGAACATGGTTGACTAAAAAAGGCTTTTGTTAGAGTATAGCTACACCACGTTCTTAGAACCGACAAACTTTCGCCAGAAACCAAAGCGCCAGGATGACCCCTGGGTATCGTCTTCTGTTGAATCACCGCCCAATATCCACTAAATAGTACATTGATCTATGGGTTAAGGAGAAAAAGAAAATTAATTCCATTTTTCACAAATCTAGTAGGACATGATCTTTTCATGAAAAACCAGGGTAGTATTAAGTAAAGGTTATCCATTTAGCAATTTCCCAGGTGCTATGGTATAGTTTCTAATTTGTTAATGCAAATATGTTTATATTTAAATTTAAAACTCGGAATTTGATTTTTAAGTAACTCATAGATACATTCATAAATTAGGAACTATTCCATAGCCACCCGCGACTGAAAGACTTTTTTAACACTCGTAAGTTTACCTATTAGTTTTGAAACACTCGAGTCGAAATGTCGTTATACTTTTCAATAATTCTTTCTTCAAAATAAAATAACCCGATAAATACTATGGTCAATAATACTAATCGTTGTGTTATCGTATAATTGTAAACTACTGCAACAAATTCAAATGTTTATTTCATTAAGTACAAATAAAACACTAATCAAGATTAGCATATCGCTCAACAAGAGGTCATACGTCAGTCTGATAATTTTTTATTGTAATATACTCAGATATCGCTTTCAGGCTACAAATATAAATTTGCTTATATTAAACTAATAAGTTATGAAAAATACTACACGAAATTATGACCAGGAACGAAGTATGTATAAAAATAAATATTCGGAGTAACTAGCTTTTCAACATACTACATAGGTGATACTGATAGATAAAGATATCTTAATGTTGCTAATAAGACTGAAACGACCAAACGAAACACTTAATAATGCGAAGTACATTAACTCGTAAAGAGAAAAAAATATCGCAATAGGTAAGATTCGAACCTACAGCCCCAGAGGATATTTGATTTGTAGGTAGACGTGTTATACGCTGGCCTAGGAATGCTAGGTATAATCAATGCTTATTGTTGCGTTATGAAGGACTCAGTGACGACATAAGGAAGTAATGCGGATCGCGATAAAGTTCGCACCATTTGTGATGATGAAACGTTACAGACGCAGTCAGGCACAACCATGTAAAGTTATGAAATGTCCAATACCATTTTAATGTAACTCAATAAAGTTTTGAAAAAGTCAGTTAGGGTACGTTTTGTGTTGACAGAAGTCAACAAAATTCAAAAACTGAGTTATCGAAACTACAAAAGAAACCAATTATTGTAATATTTACTTTTGTGTTCTTTGAAAATATTCTAAACGGCCGGCGATGCGAGCTCTCCTGTGGTTTTTAAAGTGTGATTTGTGGTAATTAATATTATGTGGAATTAATAAAGTGAATGAAACAATAACGGCTGCAATAGGTACTCATGCTTGAGTAGCTTTGCAATAGAGGCTGTATGTAGTTATTGTACAGTCGAATTGAACACTGTTTTATCGTTGGTGTTGCTGCTGAATGTAGCCAGCTTTGTTGTTGGGTCATTGTACATTTGTTTATTGTTGGGTTGGATCCCAGTTGAAACCGCTTTAATGCACTATGTGCTTGAGGTTAGAGACTATCCGGCGTGATTGTCAATTACCCTTCCCTTGATAAGCAATTATATCAGTGATTCAGGCCGCCCACCTGAATAGTCCGGGATCCTCATTTCCCACAAATCCCTTGTAATCTGGGCCTTTTGCGGTTGGAAGCGGCCACTGTAAATGCGGATCACAATGACATGGGTTTTACCCGTTGATCTAGTTAACGTTTGGCTAATATATTCGAGCTGCGGTAAGCATCCGTGTTGCAGGATTATTACAGGTACATCATCGGAGATGCACTGAAGAGTATTCCTGAACAAGGCAGTCTCCTAGATGCTACGTGTGAACACAGCGGGAGGCCACAAAACCCTCTGTAAGTATTATGATAACAAACACGTACTACATGTTGTAATGTGTGTTTATTGTTGCTTGCATGTTTGGATTTGGAATTTGTCTGGCTTTGTGTTCGAGAACGATTGCGTGTTTCTGACCTGCAACCCCTTAGACCGAAGAGGCGTTTGGGAATTTTTGGTAAGTTGCCAGCCCTTATAAATGTATGCATGAGAACCGATCTAAATCCAGAAAAAAATTAGATCGGTGCACTGAAAAAATGTGACTACGCATAGAGCATACTTTTGATTAACTCCCCGAAATATAAACTATTTAAAAACACTTTTAAAAAACATATTTCAACTGAAAAAATCGAACCCAACCGTTTTCACTTCGTGATGTTTTCCCAGGTGGAGTTTGATTGTTTATTTTATACCTACTCAATTTAGAAGTAGCAATTCTTAAAAATGGATTAATTCAACTTCTATTGGAAAACATTACAATAGTATCATAATTTTGCGATAACTAAAAAGCTGTCAAACGCAGTCGTTTAAAGCCGGACAATGATGAAACTGGCCTTGAGCGCTATTTCGATTGTTAGCAATCGACATAATTCATCCAACTAATTGGCTGTAAATCATATTGGTTATATCGGTATGTAGTAATTCTGTGGAATTTTTAAAACAGTAGAATTAATAAGCTAAATTTAAAATATTTACGAGCGATGCCATGGCGCCAGATTCCACAGAAAGCCAGTTAGGTATCAATACGTCTAATTTTAAAGAAACGCAATTATGCTACATTTGTTTAATTGTAGTTTAAAATTATCGTAAACCCGTACAAAAAGCTAAAAACCTTTTAAAAAACTGAAAACTCTTGTAATACTAGTATAAACTTCATAACTTTCTTGAAACTCATCTATGTATTTCGACTGAAAATTAAAAACGGTCACGGTAAAGATCAACCCTACATCTTAGGTAACTTCTAAAATGGAACTCACATCCAACTCGCTTTAAAGTTTGATAGAAACCGAAAAGTTCCAAAAATGAATAAAACCCGATAAGTGGCAATTATCTAAATTAATGTAATCCATAAACGATTTAATGAGGTTGGTGACATAAGATATAATTGTTGCAACAGTTATAGGAATGAATAGTAACGTTGATTGAAACTGTGAATTAATTTTCAATGGCTGTTCATTTGGATATCATTTTAAATTAGACTGTTCCTTCCACCTAAAAACATTGCCAATCAAGGAAATAACATAAAACTAAAGCACGTCTGTAACTTACCTTGTCATATCGCCAATACGCAATATCAAACTGGCACATTTAATCAACATAATATTAGCTTTTCAAATAAAGATCAATTCTATATTAACAAGAAAGCATGACTGAACTAATGAAAAATATGATGATCACAATAAATTGAGTCAACTTGAAATATCTTTTTGAAAAACGCACTTTTAGTGTACTTGTTCAGTAGTAAATAAATTTATTGCCATTAAGAAAGTAATTAAATATTTGTTTGTAATTACACATTGTGTCATACTTTTCAACAATTTTACCTTTATCTTAAAAATGTGCTTCAGTTTTCCGCTTTTTCGCTCTAATCTACATTTTTTAAGCATCCTTGGAGCTATTTGATGCTATTTTTATTTTTAAGCATATACCAACTTTCGCTTAAAACATTGTTGCAAAATGTTGAATCACACTATACAAGATAGATTGTACAACTTTCGTTTATTGTGATTAATCTTGGCGTAGCACATTATGAAGGCACAATAATGTACTGAGACTTCTTTATAATTGCTCCAAATGAATGACCAACCAATTTTAAATGAAAATTAAACAAATAATTACTTAGGTTTTATTATTGACGTCATTATTCTAAAATTAGTTTTTAAAGCAAACAATATTTGCGAATCATTAATAATGCAACATCATACCACCAATGACTATCAATTCGGCCAACCGCCAGGCAGATCCTCCTATTTAAAGTACAACACATACTTATTCAGGTGGAAGATTTCTTAATTTTTTAGTTGTATTATAATCACTATTGTCCTTAAACAATAGAATATTTACTTTAAAATTATTGCATTATATATTTTCAAATATGTAAATAAAATTTAATCTCTTATTATGGGAATGGATTAAGGCAATTCTACATGTTTAGAAACAATAAAGCAAATTAGTTTACGTCGCACAAGGAAACTTTATACATTTTGCATGTGCATATGTAGAGATAGCAGTGCAATAATTTAGATGCCCTTAAATTACTACAACTGCATATGCAGGGTGATTTTTTAGATCACCAACATGCTTTGGGGGATGAAAGTTCATTTAATTTAAAAAAAAAACTGTCCTACATCGATTAGTAAAGGAATTAGAAGACTTTAACGTTTTTCATTAAAAACATGATGTTTAGAGAAAAAAAGTTCTGCAACTCTAACTCTACGAAATCGGGAGAATAAAATTGTAAAACAAAATCAAGGAGGTACTTTGACGTTTGTTGTCAGTTTCGTATTTCCTAACAATTTGCTATAATAATGTATAATCACAGCACTGCTGAGCATTTGTTATAATTATTTAGGTAGTTTTGTTATTACTTTATATCTTTTTCATTCCTGAAAGCAAAAACCTTGAAGTTGTCTAATTTCTAAACTAGTTGATATTTGATGTACAAATAACATCTTGGAAGTCTTCTAAATCCTTAACTAATCGATATAGGACATATGTTTAAACTTTTTTCTTAAAATTACATGAGCTTTCATCTCTCAAAGTTTGTTGGTGAGCTCAAAAATCACCCTGTATATTCGTACAAACAACGTTAGAGCAACTTGAAGCGAAATTTCTTAACCACTTTTAAAAATAAATTTCTTTCTCAAAGAAGCCAAGAACTTCTAATTCGTGTTCTTAATTGAACTTCGCAACTACTCATTTTTCTACAGTGTCACTCAATTCGTCTAAAATTATGCAATAGTATTTTGATTCACTTATTTGTGCAATTAAATGTCTAAGTCGATACTTTATTGTGAGTACAATTCCAATACGTTGAAATAACCATTTACACTTATTCCTTTTCAATCAGTGTTGAAGATCGACGCAGTCACTTGCTCTCAGTTTTAGTAAAGTTATCTAAGTGAAGTACTAGTTTCATCAAGATGTCGACAACTAGTTGATAAAGTTGATAATTGATTGAAGATATCGTTTTCAATAATACTGATCATGCTTCTAATACTCCGCCTGCAACATCGATGGGTAGCCTGAGTAGCCTAGCGGTGTTGTTGCCAGTCCCAAGCCCAGAAAAAGAAGGAGGGACATCTACAAACCAGGCCAGCAACCTACTTGTAAATGTGACGTAATACTGGCCACAGAAACCATGAAAAAGCCTCGGAACCTGGACGGATAAATGAGTTGACGACAAACGCGAGAAAACGAATATTCTCAGAACTGGTACACGGAATATTATGTCCTAGTCAAAAAGAGATATAGAGCTAGCTCAGGAAATTAAAGAGAAAAAAATTATGATATGAGCAGTATCAGGAATCAAAAAGTAAAGTAAAGTTCGGGCACTTCATTCCATGTAGGAACATGGCCTGTGAAAGATCTATAATGCTCTACCAAAAGAAAAAATAGCACAGTCTGGAGCGGTCTACGACGTTTCGGCTCAACCGATTTAGCGCGAGCGATTCGGCGCAGCCCTTTCGCCGCGAAGACATTTCGGCCCGGAGACAGTTCGACGCGAACCGATTCGGCGCAAGACCGTTTCGGCGCGGGTATACCTATTTTGTGGGTTCACTTTTACATTTAAATCACAAACTAATAAAATGTTATATTTTGTAAATTTCCGTATCAGGCTCTTTCAAATATATTTTAGTTAGAGGATAGTAGAGGACAATTAAAATTCTATATAAATAAAAATTACTAGAAAATATTAGCTTTTGCGTCAGAACACAATGCTACAATTTGGTAAATTTGTATGATGTATGTAAAGAAAAGTTTTGAAAGCATACTTCTAAAAATATCAGAAGGTTATATAATACTTAAAAAGCGTTTGTTCAATATGTAGGTACCTACCCTAGTTAACATATTCAAATAAAAGTAACCACAAATTAATGTGGATCTAACATTGACTTCTTCCCAAATGTGCATACAAACTCTAAGTTTTTTGGTTTTGTGCTCTTGAAGATAATATTTATTTTAAAATATACCAAAAATCAAATATTTTGCTGATCGTTTAAATATGTAATATGCTAGTTACTTTTGAACGAAAGTAAGAAACCACCAATAGAATTTGAAATAACTTTACGAAGACATAGTATAATTAGTAAATTACAATTGTATTTTTAATGTTTTCTACGTTACTTAGTATGTCATGAAAAATACATGACGAGCAATGAACGCGTTTTCATTGAAATTAATTTATATATAGCCCATTTACTCCATTTCTGATTCTGGGCAGGCCTTGAATGTGAATATTTTTACTAATCTATCAAATATTTAGTTACAAAAAATTACTAATGTCAAAGTGACATTTACGTTCTGTAACTTCTTAAAAGTACTACAGTAATAGAAAACTCCTCATTCTTGGCATCTTGCTGAACTGCAGGAATCAGTTACGTTATTTTTAATAACTTTAATTTACTTCACGAATGGAGAATTTTATTTTTATTTTGGTATTCTTTTTGTTAGAAACTGTTTCTTACACCATCAAAAGAGCACATGCAAAGCCTGCTCAGAGTAACAAATGAAGTGAACGGGTTATAATTTTCACATATAATTTCATAGAAACATTCATTCTTTCCGGAAATTTTTTTGAGTGCGTTCCAACAACGTCGTATTAATTTGCCTGAGCGGGACGCGAGGGCAAATTAGAACGTTGTTGGAATGCACGAAATATAATTTCCGGATATGAATTAATGCTCGAATGCAGATTCGGTAAGAAAATCGTAACGACACAAACCCTAAAAAGGTTTCCAAGAAATTTTGTTGTCTTGGTTACTGCTCGTGAACTGATTTTTCTATCGGTCATTAATGAGTGTCGTACGATTTTCATTGTAATTTTATAAAACTTACAGGTTTCACTACAAAATTTTCAAAAAATTAATGATTAATGATGATGATGAATTAATGATAAACGCCATTTGATCACCGAGCAAGTATCACAAATAATTATTCCCCTTCGCAAAAGTCATTCTCAAAGGGAAGAGGCTAGGGCTTTGAACATCAACAAATTTGTGGTACAGAAACTGCCGTAAGGCGTAGCTTCAAAACAAGAGGTCTGCAATAATGTTATTAAAACGGGTTACGTTTTTATAACATTATTTAGAATTTTATTGGCGGTTCCTCAATTTGGTTCAGAATTATATTACACGATACAGAAAAAATAATTCCACAAGATTGTTGACGTTTATTGCAAATATAAAAATTTACATAAAGATTTTTCAAATACTTCCATAAAATTATAGGAAACAATGTAATTATTCAGTAAATATAGCCAGCTTAAATCGACTAAAAAATAATAATAAGAAATAAACTAAAAGTATAAATAAAATTGTTACATTTATTTATTAATGTAATACTTATATATTAATTTACTAATAATAAACTTAAATCAATATATTAAATATACTTATTAATAACATAAAGAATCCTACAATTATGCATTCATTTCATAATTATAAGATAATCCTGGCAGATAGTCTATTATGTCTGTGTTTGCGTAATCACCCACTATTGTCTTTATGCGCCTGTCAGCATCCGTATATATTTTTTAACTTTTTTGGTGCTTCATGGCCTGCAATCAGGTGCACGTAAAACAGAACACGGCCTTTTTGAATGCTTCTTAATCCATCTATAAATTTCCATACAATTGGATGTCCATTCCCATTTCTGTTCGAAGTTGAATCTTGTAAATATAGACATTGAAAACAAAAACACAATTCGTTGCTTCAGTAATTTAATGAATATGTAGCTGTGAATCTTCAAGGCACAATTAGTGTCGTGGCCCACTTATGCTAATTGCAATAACATGCCAATAGATGTATGTTTATCAAAAGTTCAATCAGAAGTTCAAACAACCATCGGATAATATAAAAAATGTCAAAGATTATTAGATGTAAGTAGCCTTGTTTAAAATTAGGATTAACCTAACTGGCCAATAACTATACCTTGTTCACTGAAGAGAAATAGTTAAGTCTCTACCTAGCAATATTTGAATAGAATTTTTCTATAGGTCGAACTTCTAAAACTCGTAGTACAAGCAAGTGCGTGATTGAAACTTGAAACTTCTCTACTTGCTAATTTACTACCTGGCGTGCTTTTAATAATTTGTAGCATGTGAAATGCTCCGCACACATAATTTGGTGGGATACATTTTCGCGCCGAACCGTCTCCGCGCCAAACCGTCTTGACGCCGAAAGGGCTGCGCCGAATCGCCCGTGTCGAATCGGCCGTGCCGAATCGGCCGCGCCGAAACGTCTCATTCCGGTCTGGAGTGGGTGTACTATTGCAGGAGATGTTTGAGAACAGCATTGAAAATACTAGCTATACCAACGATAGAATCCTACATGTTACGCTAAGTTTGAAGACTCAATAATACATCCAATTAGTGTATATGCTCCTGATATAACGAAAACTAGAGAATAAAGGAAAACATTCTATGAAGAACTGCAAATAGAAATTAATAAAGTGCCAGATGGAGAAAAATTGCTTATGTTGGGAGATTTCAACGCAAAAATAGAGAATAATGTATTACCATCAACCATACAAAGATTTAATGAAAATGTCATAAATGACAATGGTGATGTACTTATATCCCATTGTGCAATGAATACTGTACGAATGAACAACGCATTTTTTTAATCTTTCTATGAAATACAAATATATCTTTACAAATAGCAGAGGACACCAGTCAGTAATGGACTATGTGATCACAAACAGAGCGTTTCACCCCAGTCTTGCAACAAAGAAACTGAAACCATTAACTGTTGAGAAATTTAACAACAGCTTTCGCAAATGAAAGCACAAAACACTTTGCGACAACCGATTACAAGAAAAAATGCGACAAAGTGCACAACAGTACTATACAACAACTGAGGAACAATGTGAAGCATCGGAAAGGAATATTTTAGACGCGACTCAAGAAGACATAGGAAGACAAACATACACCATAAAAACACAACATCATGGTTTACACCAGAAGTGAAATAAGTAGCAAAAGAAAAAAAGAAGCCCTACGTAGGTTTCATAAAACATAAATATCCCGAGAACTGGAATTTTTACATTCGACAAAGAAATATAGCAAATGCGAAAATAAGACGAATAAAACAAAATTATTGGGAACAATACTCGAAAGAATTAGAACACGATCTTTATGGAGGACAAAAGAAAATTTGGGCTACATTAAGAAGTAATAAAATGAAAATTAAAGACACTATCCGAACAACGGGTAGCGGGTAAGACACTTTCCGTCATCCCAGCGGAAATAGGTCTACCTCAGGGAAGTGACCCTGCCCACGCGAGCCTTGGTGACTCTCACCTCCTAACAGAGGGAAACCAGGTCTTAACCTTGCAATCCTAGCCAATCCAAACTAATCCTACCCTATATCCTTACTCTGCAAAAGGGCAGCAGCGTTTGCAAAACCACCAACTATAGGTGGAGATGTAGTACAACTGTACAGCTGTAGATTGGAAATCAGCAGGTGAAGATGGCATCCATCTCCCTCAGCTGCTGTACTGCGATGTGGAAGGAAAGGAGAACCCACCACATTATTTTCTCACTGCAGCTCAATTATAATTATGCAATTATAATTATATAATTACATTTACAATATGATTATGGCTTCTTCTAAAATGAAATTATCCGGAAGTAAAACAGTCCCGCAATCGGATTTCCGGGCGGAGACAATTTTGGGAAAAACCATGAACGAAATGAAAAGAAACAGAAAGAAATCCTACAAGAAAATAGCGACATGGAATGTGAGATCACTGGGTATAGGTGGAAAACTAGAAAACATAAAATTAGAGATGAAGCGCCTCAATATACAAGTAATGGGAATGAGTGAAATTAAATGGACAGACGTTAGTGATTTCTGGAGCGATGATTACCGAATTCTATATTCAGGAGACGAAAATAAAAATACGGGAGTTGGAATTATACTACAAAAACAATCGGGAGAAAGAGTTGAAAGCTACTTATTTTACAACGATAGAATGATTTTGGTTAAAATAGAAGCAGAGCCAACAGACCTAGCATTAATCCAAGTGTATATGCCAAGCACGAGATATACAGATGAAGAAGTTGAAGAAGTATATGAACAGTTAGAAGAGCTTCTCCAATATGTAGAAAAAAGAGAGAATCTTATAGTTTTAGGAGATTGGAATGCCGTAGTGGGGGAACAAGGAGAAGAAGAAGTGACAGGCAATTATGGGCTAGGAAACCGAAATAAAAGAGGTCAACGACTAATAGACTTCTGTAAAGAAAAAGAACTCATAGTTGCAAATACACTTTTCCAACAACCTAAACGGAGAAGGTACACATGGGTCCAACGAGGTGATACCGCAAGATTCCAAATAGATTATATTATTACAAGAAAAATACACAAAAAACAATGTAAAACATATCCCGGGGCAGACATATGCACAGATCACAACTTGGTATGCATGATATATGAAATAAATCATAAACGAACATTTAAACAGAAAGTCAAAGTAAGAAAATGGGCTACAGAGAATCTAAAAGAAGAGACCAAGTTGAAATAATTCCAAAACACCGTAGAAAAGAAACTTAAAGTAGTTAAAGGAATGGCCACCAACCAGAAATGGTAATATATTAAGACAGCTATTACGAACGCAGCAGAGGAGACAAAAGGTTATAGACAGAATGAATCACAGAGATCGTGGATAAAGAACGACATAATAAACCTGATAGAAAAGAGAAGAAAAGTTAAAAATGACAAAAATAAAAGTGAATATAATAGACTTAGAAACTTAATCAATAGGGAAGTAAAAAAAGCAAAAGAATGGATCTAAAAGTTTGTGGAAGAGATTGATGACAACTTCAGAAGAGGAAAAATGGGAAATAGGGTTATTAAATCAAAAGAAGGCAAAAACCTCATTGAAAGAAAGGAAATAGCTGACTACTGGAAACAATATATAAAAGAACTTTATAACTCGCCCTATGAAGAAATTAATATAGAAACAGAAAACGACATAGAAAGTGATCAAATTAGGTCCATCCATAACAAAAGATGAATTTATAAACGCCCTGAAGGAACTAAAAACAGGTAAAGCCTATGGTGTAGACAAAATCCCGGAAAAACTAATGCAAGCTTTAAGCGAAAAACAAACAAACACTTTATACGCACTCTTCAAAAAAATATATGAAATAGGACAAGTACCTACAGATTTTAAGAAAAGCATAATGGTCATGATTCCAAAGAAAAACAAATCAACCAGTTGCGAAGACTATAGAACGCTTAGCTTGTTAACGCATGCCTCTAAAATCCTAACAAAAATTTTAAACAACAGAATTCGAAATAAAATAGAATGCAATTTGAGTGAAGATCAATATGGATTCAGACGAGACAAAGGTACGAGAGAGGCTATATTCTGTCTCAGAAATGTAATTGAAAAAAGCATTCAAGTTATTAAAAATGTATATATTGCCTTCATTGATATAAAAAAGGCGTTTGATAACGTAAATTGGCATATTATGATGGACATTTTACAGACAATACATGTGGATTACAGAGACAGAAGATTAATTAAAGAATTGTATGAAAACCAGAAAGCTATAATAAAAATCGACGACTGTCAAAGAGAAGCGAAAATTTTAAAAGGAGTCAGACAGGGGTGCAACCTCTCACCTGCATTATTCAACATATACGTAGAGCAGGCTATACATGAATGCAAAGAAATCTGTTCAGGTATCATAGTGGGCGGTGAAAGAATACAAACTATACGTTTTGCGGATGACATAGCTATTGTTGCCACAGATGAGAGAAATTTACAAAGATCGTTAGAATATATAGATGAAATACTTAAGAAGAAATACAAGATGGAAATTAATAAAAAGAAAACGGAAGTAATGATGTGCTCGAGGACACCAGCAAAATTTAATGTAAAATTTGACAAAGACACTCTCAAACAAGTAACATCTTTTCAATATCTAGGTAGCATCATAAGCGAAGACGGCAGAAGCAGAAAAGAAATTCAAAACAGAATTAGACAAGCTAAAGTCGCATTTAGTACTAAAAATTCATTGTTCACATCCACTAACCTAAATTTATATATAAAGAAAAAATTAGCTAAGACTTGTATTTGGAGCACAGTACTTTACGGATCGGAGATATGGACAATAGGAAAAAAAAGAAGAAAGTCTGTTAGAAGCCTTCGAAATGTGGGTATGGAGAAGGATGCTGAAGATTAAATGGTCAGAAAGAATTACAAACGGAGAAGTGCTAGAAAGAATAGGAGAATAAAGACAACTAATAAATACATTAAGACAAAGAAGACACAAATGGATAGGACACATGTATAGAAATAGTCCTTATATAATCCAAAAAATAGAAGAAGCTAGAGCTGGAAAAAGACCCGTAGGAAGACACCGTCTTGAGTTCATGAAACAAGTCATCAAACATGCAGGTGCTGATATACAGCCTTAAAAAAATGGCTTGTGATCGACATAAGTGGAAAGCTGCCAACCAATCCAAGGATTGAAGCAGTCGAGAGAGAGATCCGAACAAATAAAATTCCTCTAGACACATAGAGTACATACTTCAAAAATCTATATAGCCAACCAGATGAGGAGATAGTTCAAGATGTAGAACACTTAAACGAATTAAACATGGAGGAGATCATTATAAGCAGGAAGACCTAGCAGATGCGATAAACACACTAAAAAATAAAAAGGCCGCCGGCCCAGACTCAATAACTAACGAAATGCTAAAATATGAAGGTGACAGATTTGAGGAAGCTCTACATCTTTATCAAAAAATTATCGATAGTGGAACTATATCATCAAGCTGGAAATGAACGTAACTATCTCTATATTTAAAAAAGGAGAAAAGAGAAAAGCAGAAAACTATAGGGGCATAACACTACGAAACAGTGCGCCTAGACTTATTACCAAAATTATTTATATATTAACCTTAGCCACATCATGCCACTTAATGAAGAACAGACTTGTAGAGAAATCTTTAGAATTTAATGTACCTCATATATGTGTTTTATAGATTTGCAAAAAGCATTTGACCGGATAAGATTAAATTATATAATTAAAATAATGAAAACAAATCGATTACCATATAAAATAATTAGCACAATTGAAAATCGAAACACAAACTGTACAACTACTATAAAAGTTAAAGGCGAAACTACGGAAAAAATGATATTGCCACAGGCGTCAGACAAGGGGATCCTCTGAGTTCATTTAATATCGCAATGGTCGAAGTAGTAGAGAGCTTACCAAAACATCTAATATATAAAATGATAAATACTAATGTGGATGTATTGTGTATCCCAACAACAAAAAAACTCATTCAGGGCAGGCCTTGGAAAGAAAGATAGAAAACGTAGTCATGTCTTAACCTAAGTCTATCGGCGAATGTCATATTGCATCTGCCACTGTGACAGGCAAAAGTTTACACTGCATTAAGTTTACTTGTATCAAGCAGAAAGGAAAATAAGATGGCATTTACACAACAACAAAGAGTGTATTAATCATAACAGTCAATAAAAACTGTTTTTATTAAGTGTTTTGTATATGTATTTTAAAAAAATAGTTCAAGATGAAGATGTAATTTAGTTCTCTCTGGTATGGTAGATTATTTGATTCAATGAGTATGTATCAAGTTATGGCAAACTTCAATTTGATCATAGCATGCTGCGAATGAGCTTTCTTAAACACACGATAGTATGCTTTGCAGATGACGCCGTTGGTCTTGCTAATAACGAAGACGATTTACAAAGACTTCTATACTGTTTCAATATCACTGTTAAAAAATTTATTATGTTAATAAACACAGAAAAGATAAAATGCATGACAATATCTAAGCAACCAAGTAGATGCAAACTGGAGCTAGAGGATAGAATTATAGAAAAACTTGTAAAATTCAATTACCTTGACACTGAAATAAAATGGGATAAAAATTTCAACGAATAAGTTAATACCCAGATAAATAAATCATCGCGAATGTCAGAATACTTGAAAGATTTAGTGTGGAGAAATAAATACATTACAAGAAAAAGCAAACAGAATTTATAAGACAGCAGTAAGGCCGTTACTAATATACGTCGCAGAGACCTGGGCAGACACAACAAAGACAGAACAAATAGTAAATACCAGTGAAATGAAAATATTGAGAATGATACAGAAACAAACATTAGATGACTGGTTACGAAACAGCGAAATAAGAGTAAGGTGCAACATACAAGACATAACGTGCCTTATCAGAGACAGCAGGAAATACTGCAACAAACATGTGTTAATCGTATGGGTGCTACCCTCGTACAATACTGAATCAGTATCGTCATGACAAAGCATCATACAGGAAAGTTATAACTTCCATATTTCCTTCAAGCTGCGAAACCACAAATGAGATGGAAAGATGACCTAATCAGAGCGACAGGGTTCTGTTGGATGAGAAGAGCTCAAAATCCAGAAATATGGCAAGAGTTGGGAGAGGCTTATGTCCAAAGATGGACGACATAAAAGCTTAGAAGAAGAAAAAGAAGCGAAATCAACCATTATAGATCCATCAGCATACCAGATAATTAGAATTCAAGTCTTTTTCATTTTTGTGGGTTGTCAAAGTTGCTAGAACCCATAAATTCGGCGCCTATGTCACGAAAGTTTTCTTGTGGTGTTGATATGCCATACCAAAGTGGAGTGTTTCTCCAACAGGGCATACGTTCCCAAAATGCCATAGCTTTTCAGATATTTACCAAATTTATCTTAAGACGTCAAGCATATTATTCGCCAAGAACTTTAGTACCTTTATATGTTTCACACTAACTAACGTGAGAAGTTAGGCGTATAATAAAACACTGAGGCAACCTTGGAATCGTTGTAGAAGACTTGCTCAGTGGTAATACTGATAAAACCATATTTTACTTCCTTCGCCTAAAAGATGAAGGAAGTATTGAAATCGTGAAAAATATCGCTTTCCATTTTTGGCATAAAGATTCATCTTTAGGGAAACATGCACTTTATTCACTTGGTGTAATTTACTCGACACCCCAGAATTGAACACTTAATCGCCAGAATCATGAAAATATCTGTCTGCAAACACTTGCACAAATGTGGTAAACAATATCAATAAACTACTATTAACAATTTTTATTCACCACCAACTGCTTTGCCATGCGGTGACAAAGCATTTATTTCACAACCACCTGTAACTGTTAATCACGTGTGTGTTTCTGAGATGCTGACGGTAAATCACTCACACGCAGACCAACAAACACTAACGAAGGCACTACGTGACTTGTTTATTAAAAAATCTTGATTATAATTGATAATTACAATCAACATATATCTAAGATCAGTACTCAGAGTTTATGTTCGTAATTGCCCTGCTCTAGCTGATGTCACGAGCCCCTGACATCGGAGAGTTAAGGCCTGTGTTTTCTAGGTGATATTGCTAAAACACTAGTTACTAACTTACTTTGGATAAAGTTGGCAATAAGAATATTACTATTGTAATTTGAAATAAAGAAATTCATTATTAGTCACTATAGTAAGGGGAAAATATAAGTCACGGAGGAAGAACTAATTATTCTTATAACCACTAATCCAGGGATTGTTTTCAATTTCTAAATTTTAGTAATAGCATACCCAGTGACGTGTTAGTGTCAAAAATTTCAGATAGAAATTAAATAATTTAAAGAGATTTAAACGAGGCGTTGGATAAAACATTGTAACTCGAGAAGATTAACTAAGGTAAACTTTCTCTTTCGCGACTAATATGCTACATACAATAAATAACTATTATTACTAAAAATGTAAGAACAAATAATAGCCGAAATGTGGCTTTTAAAGTAAGCATGTTAATTATTTCCTTTGTTTGTGATTGTAGTTTTAATTAAATGAAGCTGCAATTTTCCAAAAACGTATTTTTTTATAATTTCTACAGGATGAAGTCAAAACCTAGGTCAACTGAACACATTACATCTTGAGTATACTCTGTTTTTTGTTATTGCTGGTGATAAACAACAGCAATAAAAATCAGACATTTTTTGAATAAGCAATTTATACAGTTTATTGAACCTAATATGTTTATGAAGATAACTTAGATGCAAACATTTGCATTTATTTACCTTAACATAGCTAGTACATGCTACGTAATTAGATTTGATTTACAGTACGCTAATACGCTGGCCCCAGATAAGTCTTGCGAAAAATTCACGTTGGCTGAGATAGGAAGCATTTTATTCTCTCAAGACAGAGTTTTGCTTATAGATGAATTGCAGTTATAAGTCAGTTCAGTTTCAGGTTTCAATTAATCTGTTCTGATATTTGCTAAGCAGAGCTCCGATGTATTTATATGTAATATCTTTTAAAATAATTGCCTCTGTCTGAATAACGATAATAAACCATATAATCTCAAAAGATGACTTATATCAGTATGGAGTGCTATACCGAATATCATCCAAGTCGACCCAAGCGTTCTATTGCCATCAATTTTTTTTAAACAACCTTGACGCATAATACTGGCTTAACTAAACGCATTTTGAAGTTGAGTTGAGTTAAAGCGTCTTATTTTGAGCACAGGAATCTGTGGTTAAGCCATATCCACATATTTTAGGGACATCCTATATAGCATAAGGTAGTACAAATAATCTCTCAGTATATTTCAAATTCAAAAGTATTTAAACGCAAACACGAGTATCTGAAAATTGCAACTAAAACAGGTTCAGTTAGTTATTAGTAAAGTATTATATATTCCGATTTTTTTATTACTGAAAATTGATTAATCTTATGCGTATATCGCATATTTTTCAATGCTTTTTAAACTACAATCCTTTCTAGATTCAAGTGATATCAAAACAATCAAGAACATATTTTTAACAAATACTACAGAAATTGTTTAAGCAAACCGTACCGGAAAAGCGCAGTATAAATTTCAGCATCGAAGTATTTAGATAAATATTGCAGATAAATAGATACTATGAAATGTGTAGCAAAGAATGAAGAAAAGTTTTGGATAAAGAATTGTCTGTATTGCTTTATTCTTATAAAAAGTACGATTTATTTTCCGCTGCGTGTTTTGAGTTATACTCGTATCGCCACTCTCCGATCACTGATTTGCACAGCGCAGCCCAGGAAATAAAGAGATGATGTCGGAAAGAATTAGGAAAAACTGAACTTTGGCCAGTTGTTACATCACTACAAGGGATACATTTTCCCAAAACTCCCAGCCCCTCCCCCCGTGGTTTCTCCTCAGTGCGCCTTTGAACTTTGCATTCACAGACACTATAAAAGTGCTTTATACATCTCGCTAACCTGTGGTCGTAACGGTATAATTCAATTCAATGGCTTTGAGTTTTCTAGGTTAGAAAAACTCAAATGAACAAAACTCGCACTTTTGTTTTTGCAACCCTAACCTAAGTCAGCATATAATATTTACGAAGTCCCACTCCCACATACACATCATACGCGTCTCATCATCATCTGAGAGCTTATATGCATGTTCAAATGTCGCTAAGAAATAGACTTTTAGCAACTAAATGACGATGGAAGAGAGAATACGTAAAATCGACAACAGAAGGAAACATTGAAACGTATTGCTAGTTCAGTGCCTTTTGCTTCTCATGAACTTCTACGCCTCGTATCCTGCGGTTGCAAGTGGATATAAAAAACGGGCTTGAAATGCTCCGCAATGTGTGAGCACTGTACTGGATTGTAACTTATTTTGTAATTACTACACAAGGGTAAAGCAAAACTTTTAATTTTAAAATACAATTTTTCAATTTCATTAAAATTAATAGAAATCTATGAACATTGGCAAACTTCAACACAAATAGTTTTTAGCACATTCTTTTAGGAACAAAGCAAAAAATTACATCTTTACGACCATTGCTTAACGAGATGTAAAGCAGTTTTCTAAAGTCTACAAATGTGAAGTTCGAAGGGGCACTGAAGAGAAACCAAGAGAGGGAGGGGCTGGAAGTTTTGAGAAAATGTATATATTAATATTTACTGATCTAACCACTGGCCAAAGTTCACCTTTCCCTCATCTTTCCCGACGTCATCCCTTTATTAATTGGGCTGCGTGATACAAATCGGTGATTGGCGAAGCGCGACACACGTATAACTCACAATACCCAGCGGAAAATAAATCGTATTTTTTAAACAATAAATAAATACAAATAATTCTTCCACTAAAAATGTCTCAATTATTTACTACACAATTCATTCGCTCAAAGTATGCCTTTATGTGCAATAGTTTTTAAAATACCACGATGCTGAAGTTTATACCGTGCTTTTCCAGTACGGCTTGTATAAACAAGTTCTGTATTATTCAATTTCGACATTAGTTCGACACCATCTGAATCTAGAAAGAATAAGCTTTCCACCAGTTGAAAAATCATTGAGAAATATTCATAAATAACCTTGTAAATTGTACGCATTAAATTAATCAATTTTCAGTAATAAACAAATCTGATTCTTTTTTGTTTTTTATGCAATCGCAAACAGAATGGAGCCCTCTACATTTACATTCGCAAAGTTATTCCAGATAATGTACATTTTTTTAAACATCTTCGAGTGCACATTCCATCATTTTAGAAGCGTTTTTAAGAGGCCAGTTTTCCGACTATATCGCCTAAATGAATAATTCAGGACTAAAACAGCCCTATACTGGACTATCATTTCTTTAAAACGTAAATTTGCTTAAACATGAAACAATTAAAAATGATAATTTTATAAAATTGCTATTATTCTTCAGTTTTCATTAAAACTTCGACTCGTTCTTTATCCAATTGTAGTTGTATGTTGTTATACTTCCATCCATTTTGTGTTTTATTGTGTGCATCTTGTAAGTACTGGAATATTTTGCTATGTTATTTCTCTGTATGCAATCAGCATGTTCCTTTCACAGATTATGTCTTTCTTCCACCAATGTACATATTAGTGTAACTTTGATAATTGTTTTAAGGATTTCATTACTCTGATTACTCTTGTACTCCCTGAAATTTGTATACCACACTATTCATTTTTAAAGAATTTTCGGTTTTCTTTCCGAAATTTCTAGTGTACCTAGCTTGTTTGCTTTTTTTCCCGCAAATACTCGATATTGCACTTGTGCAAATACCCGGGTATTGCACTTGTGCAAAATATTCGCTGTATTCGACTCTGATTGGTTCAATTTTTGAAAATTGATTGATGGGATTGGTTTATATTATCTGAGGGGAATAGTCAGTAGTTATATCCTTAGTGCATTCTGTATAATTCGAGAAATACTCGAATATACAGAATGCACTAAGGATATAACTACTGAATATTTCCTAACACTTCAAATATAAAAGTAATTGCAGATGTTAGTTTTTAACTGCTTGTTTTTTAAATATATTTTGTATCAAATATCTTTTAATTGTTTTGAGCAGTATATAAGGACAGTGAACAATCGAAGAGAACTTTAGTGCTACAACTTAGTTTTTGATTGTACTAGTTAATTGCTATTTTTTTACTATCTTGCACATTATGCTTTGTTTAAACGTGAAGTACAGTGAAGTTGGCAGATTTCATTATAGCAATACTACGCCACTGATTAATTGAATGTGCACAGACTGCATGCTTTACAAACTTTAATTAAAAAAGAAACATTCAATGATAAAGTTATTTAGAAAGATGAAGTACCAAGAACTATAGTCTTAATATTCCAAGCCGGCAACAAACTTCGGAATTTACAAGGAATTGTAGCGTTCTAGAATTATGATTCAGCGGAATGTGCAGCGAATGCTTATACCGTAAACGCCCATTACAAAAACAGAAGCTAGTTAAATTTGCCAATATACATTAGCGCTATTGTCTGGTCTTAAGTAACGTAATACATATCCAGCTCTACTGCAAAAAATATTTAAAAATATGGATGATGGGAACTTTCAATTATCCCAAGAAAAAACTAAAAATAGTTCAGCACACACCTGTGGCTAGCTGTTAAATCTTGAAACAATACACGATTATGGCAGTTCTAGGTATATGTCCAACGAAAATGTATTCATAAAACTGTCCTTCTCCGATTTTTTTTCTGCCATTGTGGTTGTTCTACAGAAAGTTTCTTACACATTATATATTTCATTCAGTAGGTATTTATATGTTCAATACGCTTAGTAACTTCTTACATATAATAATTAAATTTAACGATTTTAGCACTGGTATCTTTTCTGTTCAATATAAGGTTATTTGGTTCCTAAACATTAAATTAGATAGCAATCTCGTACACTCAAAAGTTTCTGGACAACCCTAATTTAGTGCTTTTTTGCATACGTCAAAATCCTCTTTGTGAAAGATGACACCAGGATTTACATACAAAGCATCTTGTGATCGTCGATAAAGTCGTAGCCAGCAAAATATTATTCGGGTTTTATATTTCTGCTGGTTCCACGTTTTATTTCTAGGACGGTTCGCAGTATATATAAAAAATCTGGTGTAATCCACGCACACAACTTCCATTTACAGTGATCTTATAATTAACCAAAAATTTTATTTTAAATTTTTAGTATTTGTCAAAATTTTTTAAAAACTACCAATTCTACAAAAACGGTACAAAATAGAGCGTTAGTTGAAGAGGCAAATTTTCTCTAGAATTTTAAGCTAAATTCAAAAATGGAATAACATACCGGGTGTTCTATTTAAAATAGGAGTAAATAAAAAACATTTTTTTATTGTAAAAGGACTTAAAAAGCGCCGCACTGGTAGCAAATACAGCTCTAGTAAATCTGAATGCGTTAACGCATACAGAGTGTTCATTTTTAAATGTACGCATGGGGATCTGGCATATCTTAAGAAATACAATGTTGATTAAATTAGGGCAAAGATGTGTAATTTATTGATCGCTATAATTTTAAAGAAAAGTTTGGCCCATCAAACCCATAAATTCGTTTTACCTTATAGAATTCCTGTTCGTTTTTTATATTGAATATTAATTTTCTGATTTAAATATATACATATACCGGGTGTCCATTTTCAAACTCGAACATAGGAATTTAACATATATTGAACGTTCCTGCTGATTTCTACTCGCTAATTTAAGTTACACGAAAGGCAATGGTATCATAGAAAGATAAAATAATTGCGCATCAAATTATACTAATAATAATAATATTTACTGATATGGTATAAAAATAATGGAGAAATTTCTAAAAATCAAATGCATAATATTGATTGCTTATGTTCGGCTTTGAGAGTGGACAACCGGTATATATTGCTATGGTTTTAAGCCCTACCAATCATCTCTGTTAGCATTGCCAAATTAATGGACATTTCATGAAAGTTCAGAGTGAGATATTTTATATAACTGCAAAGCTAAAATTTGAATTTGCCAGAAGGAATACAGTTGTAATGAGATGCCAGTAATTGCAGAATAATTAATTAATGAACGCAATAAGCAAAGCTCATTTCGCACAGGGATCTAAATTGGATGTAAGTTCAGTTAATTGATTAGGTTTGTGCTAAAGTAAATGCCAAGCCGAATGAAATTTAATAATTACAAGATGGATCGCAAACGCAAGGGAATGTAGGGTAGAATTCAGGCGCAGTTTAATAGTGAAATCCAATCAGGGTTTTATAAGAAAGGTAATTGGAGGATAGATACGCTTAAAAACATGCAACGATCAGATAAGAATGAAGGCATTAAAGCATTTGAAAGAAACCGTAAAAATCAAAAGGGAAGGGTTATAAAAATTGAAGAAAAGTCGACAACATATGAACTAAAAAATGAACAAAAATCATACAGTGAATTCAAAGGAAGACAGTGCAGGAAACGCGCGAATTAAATACTCGAGTCAGTGCAGTGACATGTGAATATTTAAACGCAAATTAAAAAGACGTGCAGTGACAAATAGTCACGCAAAATTAATATAAATGTAAACAATTATTTTAGAATTAATATTAGTGTACAAAATCCTAGTTTTAAATAGAATTATTGTTAAGAGTCAGTATTTTAAACCATGTTAATATTCGTAATTAATTTGAAAGTAACTAGCTTTAGTTTATAACAAATTAAGGAAGGTTGACAAATGAATAAATTATTTTAATGACAGCCAATTTTTGTGTCTCCAAATTAATTAAGTTTTTACATAGAAACCAGTTGAATTTATTAATAAAAAGTACACCATTGCGTTGGTAATTTACCCGGGTACAACAATTTCCCTCATATGAAAATAATTTTCCACCGTTGACGTCTCCGAGAGCTTCGCCATACTCATCCCAGCCTACGATCCTGAGCCACTGGCAGAAAGAGGTTCCCGAGCCCGGGGTTTCAACTGCGTCAATCCCAGCACCCCAGGAGAAGATCCGGCCACTTGACGCCATCCGAAGAGCTTGCCGCAGCTGCAGAAATCGCAGGTTAGTTTACAACAAAATGTTGGCGCTAGAAGCCTGAAACTTACCAAAAAGCAAGAGTACGACCTGAGGAAGCCGATGCCACGCATATTAAACATCTATTAAAAGCCATAGATCCGGAAATTGCAATAATCAGAGTTGAGGTTATGTTTTTTCCTAAAACCGACGCTATAAAAACAAATGAAATAGCGTATCTGCAAGAGCTGAAACAAAAGACAAATTAATGCCGGAAAAACAGCCTAATTCAAATTACCGATAAGACTTTGATCGATTTCACGATATTTATCAGTCAATAGACGCAATCTTGCAAACGGTGTCCATCTTGGTTAACACTTGAACTAATTTCAGATTTTCGATTGTGCGCGTTTAAGCTAATGCGGAGACAGATCCGTACTTAAATAATTTTAATAAATCATGCATTCAGGGTGGACTTAACCGAGACGAGTATTTGCTTTATCGATTTGAGCTAGCATATTGGATTAATTACAGATAAATAAAATATTATAAAGAGCATACAACTATTTATTTTTATCTATCAATTAATAAATAACTTTTAATCAACCTAAGATTTGATAACACGAATACAAAATATATTTGTGTGGTACCCTTATTAACATATTGCAACACTAATTAGACAGACAGTACCATTCCAATATATTTGCGAAGTTTTTACAGCCGATCGCGCAGTCTCTCGCATCCCGTTTTCCACCTGTCGCGGTCCTGCCAGTCAAACTCCTGAATCTGTCTTTGCTCCATCTTACAATGAGTTTCTGTAGTCCAGCATTTACAGGGTCTTCCTCTTTTTCTTTTCATATGGCAACCATTGCCATGCCGTAAGTGGTAGCCTCTCGCCTTCCATTCTTCTTAGGTGACCATACCACATCAATTGCTTTTGGTCTATTGTGTCAGTTATTCTTTTTTCTACTTGCATTTTATCTCTAATTTCTTTATTTCTTATTCTTTCTATCCTACTGCCACTACAACTTCTCCTCCAGAATTCCATATCCGCGGCATCCAGTCTTCTTTCTAGTACTTTATTAACAACCCATGTTTCAGAACCGTATGTGACGCAACTTTCGAAGATCGTCTTATATAGGGTTTTCTTTGTCTTTCGTGATATAGATTTGTTCCATAGTACCGGATGCAGTGCTCTAGTGATTTTCTTTCCCCGTGCTACTTTATTTAATATATCTTGCTCATCCGTTCCGTCAGCTATTATCGTTACACCTAGATAATTGTATACATTTATGTGGTGTATCGTTCCGTACTTTGTTTTCAGGTCCGTTTGCTCACCCCCTACAGCCATGTATTTAGTTTTTTCCATATTAAGTTGGAGTCCGCATTGTTCATATTCTTCCACTAACTTTCTTATCATATATGACGCATCATCTTTGTCTTCTGCAATAACTAACTGATCATCGGCGAATAAAAGTGTGTGAATGGGATAATCGCCAATATGTACTCCCATTTCTCTGCACTTTCGTGTCCATTTATTTAGCGCGCTATTGACGTATATTTTGAACAGCGTGGGGGACAAGCAGCAGCCCTGCTTAAGACCTTTATTAACACGAAAAGAACGAGATGCTGCTCTTCCTATCTTTACTATACTGCAGTTTTCACTGTAAATGTTCTTTATTGCGTTTATATACATGGCACTGACATTACTTTTTTCAAGCGATTCCCAGAGCTTTACTTGAGGCACCAAGTCATACGCCTTTTTAAGATCTACAAAGAAGGGGTGTAGTTCTCTTCCGCAAGCCAGCTTCTTTTCCATTAGCTGTTTTAAAGTAAACAAATTGTCCTTCCTGGCCGGAACCCACTTTCTCCTCTACTTCCGTAATCTCCTTCTCTATTCGATTTTTAATTATGCGCCCATACAGCCTACTTATCGTAGATGTAACACTTATACCCTTATAATTAGAACAGTCCTTCCTACTTCCCTTCTTGTAAATTGAACTGATTTGAGCTAATTTCCAATCTGTTGGTTTCTCGTCTCCTGCTATGCATTTGTTAAATATTTCTTGCATTATTTCAAGGGCTATTGTAGGTGCGTGTTTCATCAATTCGACAATATATACAATATGCTTATAATTATTTCACAATTTTTACTCCTACAGTATAAACTTTTACAATTTTAAATATAAGTACTGTATTTGTGACTACGATTTAGACCAATCACACTTAATACCTGGTCAAGCTACCACGATTAATTATCCGGCTCTTGTAATAAATGTAGTTGTAACTAAAAACTGAAGCCCAATAATACAATCCAATTGAAATAGCTTCAATCAAATTTTAGACATAATTTTTAAATGCACGGCAGCTTGATGTCTATATTTTACAGAAAATAAACAAGAAACGGCAAGATTACATTGCGCATTAAAATATATTCACTGTATAGCGACTTTAACACATAATGTACAAACCTAAATCGCTGTAAATAAAAGCATATTAAAGCTAATGTAGGTGTAACTAGAAATGCAACAATAAATATTAGAAATGACATGCTATTAGCAACTTATATTCCTTTCATCCTGTGATACAATAATAGAAATGATGCTTTTTAGAAATAAATGTCATTTCAAGAACCATTCGTTGTAATTTATGTAAAATGTATAGTATGCATACATTTGAAATGTCAAATTAATTACTCATGCCTATAGACAGTTGTATACTAGAATTGTTTAGATTAGCCTTCACGAAAGCATTTATTTTCTACATTCAGCTAAAAATCATGAGGCTATAAATGATAAAAAGAAGATACGCATATAAAAGTATGTATATTGACGTATTTGACAACTGAAAGTATTGCATAATAATTAAAAAATGTTAACGTATTGTTCAAAATTGTAATTGTTCTAAATTCATTTTTTTGGCTTTATAAACCTACTATTCTACTCAATTCCAAAATATTAAAGTTTATTGAAATAATTGGAATAATTACATATTTGGGTCAATAACTCCAATAGGTGTATGGAGTTATTAAGAAGGGGTTTGCGGTCGCTGCTGTCCATCTGGTAGCACTTTTATTCGTTCTTTTTTTAAGCATATCATGGTATTCTTTTCGTCGACTGTAATACGATGCAATTCAGATTGGACGAAAGAAATATTGTAATCACTATAAATCACTTTCCGAGATTTCTTCAGATCTTCACGTTTCAGGGTCCCTAGATGACGAAAAACCGGTTTTCTCAATTCCGTTTGTCTGTCTGTCTGTCTGTTGGCGGTATAACGCAAAAACTATTTGTTGAAGGAGGACGATATTTTGCATGCATATTATGTCTACCTGGCATGAAACCAATAAAGTTTCGGAGAAATATATACAAAGTGAGCACCTTAAAAGAATAAAATTTTGTTGATTTTTGCTTTACCTGAGAAATAGATACAAGTAATAATTTGCACATAGCTCAGGCTTTATCACTGGCAAAAATGAGACCTAACAGATACAGGGTAAACATCACATATTGGACAGAATAGTATCGTGCCTTATAAAGCTGCAAAAACTCGTCTACTTCGAGCATGCTCGTGGCCCAGTTATTCTAGAAGCGAAGGGCGGCGTGCAGACCCCAGCGGACTACATTTTTAGGTCGCCCGTTTTTTTATTTGTAAAAGATTAAAGTAATAATTTGCACATAGCTCAGACTTTACCATTGGCGAAAATTAGATCTAACAGACACAGGGTAAATATCACAAATGGGATAGAATGGTATGGTGCTTTATAACGCAGCAGAAACTCGTTCAACTGAAGCACAGCCGTGGTTCAGTTATTCTAGGGGCGGACAAGATACTGGCTCGAAATATTCGCCTAAGAGCGTGGAGTTCGAATCCCAGCGGACTATTTTTTTTTTATTTGCAAATTGATCAAATTCGCGCCAGGAAAGTTGCGTGTAAATCCCTTTACCGATTTTTTACCTACAAAGTGTTTCACGATTTTCTAAATATTCTTGAAATTATTTTAAGTCTGGAAGTTCTGATAACAATGTTGTTCAACAGTTTGTACACAAAAGTATGAAACTATTGCCAGTTATGACATTACATTTTATATTCTCTGCTGCAATTGCAATTTGTGTAAAGGTGAATATTAAGAGCTTTAAACAGCAAAAATCAAAAACTCCTTTTTTTCATCATAGTATTATATGATTCTACTGTTTATTCCACGGAAGATGAACTCCAGCTATCCATCTTGTATGAAACATCTCACCTTCTATACATATTTTGCCCATTCTCTTTTCTTCAATTCCATCTACGCTTTTACCTTGTCCTGGTTTTCTGTTATTTGTCCAATTTACGACGTCTTCTATCTGGCACCTATTTCTAAATGTTTGTAATATTAATAGGTATTCGGGGTTTAAGCAACTCGCTCTATACTATCAATTAACATAGGTAATACTACGCTTTTCTACAATTATACTCGTGTATTTACTTCCACATATGGTTTCCTTTAACTCTTAGACAATCACGTATTTACTCTATACATTTGCTTTTTAATTCTAGTTTAGATCATATTAGATCCTTTGAGAGACGCCGAAGACATCGTAATTTTCGATTGTTGATACTATTTCAAAATGTTTAATTCCCGTGTGGTTCTCGTACCCTTATCGATGGCAGGAGGGATATTTTAGTTTTAGTTGCACCGGCTGCTTGCAAAATGCGTAACACCTAAATACGACCAGTTCTTGGCAATGCGGGTGCTCCCTCCCGCAGCTCTCGCCGTGAGCACAAATTGGGCGCATTATTTCATTGTTTTTTACATTTCGGGTAGTAGATGCGGTAACGTTTCGCCTAGCGCGAACGCAATTTTTGAATTAGAATTTAATTCGCGCGTTCTCCCATGGCGTATTTTACGCTACGAATCGGAGCGTTGAATCTTTAGTTCGCGAGAGCCGCGATAAGGTACGTCATCGCGGAGAGTCACAGGTACACCTACGCGCCGTTGTCCCACCTAAGATGCCCAAAGCACGAGGAGAAGGCATATAAAAGCAACTTCGCGACCAGTTCAGGAGGCTTTTTAAGTCATTCATTCATTCCCGAGAATTCCCAGAGGTTTCCGTCCCATCCTATTCCTGTCCCGTCCGATTAATAGGACTCATTCTCATTCATTTCACTTTTGAAATCCTGAACCCCCCTGCTCCAAACTTACCTGTAGCCAGTTTGAACCGAGGACTCCACCAGGAGGCCGGTTTCTGGCTAATTAACCTGAATATATTCCCGTCCGGAAATCAGCTTTGAAACGAAGGCTCTTTCAAGCTACCGTTTCCTGATTTATTCATTCGAATATTGCAGTCCGAAACCAGCATAAATAATTAGCCCACTTCCCGTCTCTAGGTACCTGTAAACTCGCTCGGAAACTTGTTTGAAGCGAAGGCACTCTCGAGGAACCGCTTTTACGTTGCCCATAATAATTACGCAAGCCGACCTCTTGGTGTAATTGATCCTGCAGTAAACATAATAGATCTCATATTTCCAAAAAGCCTGCGAGCCGCAAACTTCACAACGATCTGAATATGTGCTAATTATTTTAACCACAAATATTTACCTGCCAGCCAGACTTCTCCAGGGACGTAGGGAATCGTCCGCAGTACCACCAGACTAAGCTGCACCGTGGGAAACATCCCGGAGCGTCTGGAACCATCTCGAGGTCATTCGCCGGTGCACCAGCTGAAATACCGAATATCGCGCACTGCATCAGTACACAATAACGTCGCAACCTTACAGAAGGCTTGGCGACCTTCACGAACGCTCCTGAAGCGTAAGCACCCCTTAAGATAACCTAATGATCTCTGTGTTCACAGCCCCTAGCACGTTTCAATCCGGGCAGTGGCGTACCGCAGAGCCGAAGGGGGGACAAGAGGATTTATCCCAGAAGCGCATCC